>VRLP01001457.1:0-127957 GCA_009660295.1 Lophius piscatorius
TCATCAGGATCCTTGCAGCACTGTTTTGAACATACTGAAGTCTTTGAAGACTTTTATCAGGGATCCCGGTGAGAAGTGCGTTACAGTAATCCAGTCGGGAGGAGACAAACGTGTGGACCAGCTTTTCAGCAGTATGAAGAGAATGGGGTCAAGGACTGATCCTTGGGGGACCCCGAAAGTGACGGTGTGTGTCCGGGACCTTGAACTTCCAAGAGAAATGTATTCTGTTCTGTCGGTGAAGTAGGATTGAAACCAGTTTAGGGTGGTGTCAGTGAGTCCAATGGTGTGATGTAGGCGGTGTAGGATTATTCCATGGTCAACTGTGTCGAATGCAGCAGACAAATCAAGGAGAATCAAGAGGGAAGGTGAACCAGCATCTGCTGCCATCCGTAGGTCATTTGTGACTCTAAGCGAGGTGTTTTTGTACTGTGGGCGGAGCGGAAACCATTTTTTCAAATTCCTGAAGTAGATTTTGATTTTGGTGAGGGGGGACACAAGGGACAAATCAAAGGAGACGGCCTTATGATCGGACACACCCAGATCGTACACAAGAAGATTGCTGAGAGGAGCAGAGTCAGTGATGACTAGATCCAGAGTGTGCCCCATGGTGTGGGTGGGGACATCGACAAGTTGCCTGAGATTAAAACAATCCAGTAGTTGGAGAAATTCGGATGCAAAACGACATGCAGGGGAGTCGACATGAATGTTCATATCTCCAAGTATTATAATATTGGCAGAGGTTGTGCAAAATGTCGACAAAATGTTGTACATCTCAGAGAGGAAGGCTGGGTTTGGTTTGGGTGGTCGGTAGATTAGAAGTATGGTCATGGACAAGGGGGTTTACAATTAAATGCCCGGCAGAAACCGAAGTCTCCGGGTGATGATACACTTGCAGCAACAGGTAGGCGGACCGTCACCAGACTCGGAAGAATTCGTACAAATACAAATACAAATACAGAATAACATATACAAATACGGATATAAATCTAAAAGGTTTGCCGGTGAGCAAAAATAGAGGTATACTTGTCGGTTTATAGTATTGCAGGCCGTAGAACTCTGATGGAGAAGCAGCGAACAGACAACGCCAGCGTCCTCTCCCTTCAGCGTCCAGACTGCAACTGAAAAATCAAATCATACACGTTTTATCGGTGTCTGTCAGAGGAGATAACATGGAACTTATTTGTTAACACTAGTTACGCATAACCTATATGTACATTACTGCCCCCTACTGGTGATAGAACTCTACTGTTCTATAGTTCTAGATACAACCTGGTACGGTTACATAGAAGAGAAAAACTGTTTATTGTTTATGTTGTTTATTGCACAACATTTGGCTTAAAACTATTCAAATATTGATCTCTATCATGATCTCCAACACTGTATTAGGTGTCTAGGAGTTGAGCTTTCACATTGACTTAAAATCCAGACTTGATTGCTTGGATGTGACACAAATCCTGGTCGAGTTTGAACATCACTGTTGGGCTCAAACAGAAGCAGCTTATCTGCTCAGCCGACTGAAGCAAAGTAATTAATGACTAATTGAGTTTTACGACATGAGAAAGTGATAACAGTAACATTGTGCTGTTATTCCAGAAGGACTAACTGGTTTGAATAAACACAGATAGTCACATAGATTTCATAGATGAGTATATATTAGTGACATGGCTGAAGACAGAATCATCATATGTTAGAACAAACCATGGTCAAGTACAGCCCTGGAGTAATAAAGAAACTGCTATGGTTTTATGTTTTATTCATGCTGAAATCATTCTGTGAAGATGCGCCGCTGATAAATCAATCCGATTGACGTTAATCTCTTCAAATTGCCTTTTTTTTCCCTTTCATTTGACCTTGTTGACCATGTTGTAGTCATCCCTTTCTTGGCTCATCGTACCCCGGAGGCAGAAAAAGTCAGTAGTACGTTCTCCATTGCTTACTCACTCCACTTATTTCCCCCCACCCCCCATGGCAGCATCTCACATTTCTTGCGCTCATTCAAACAACCTGCTTATTCTTTTTGTTTGTGCTTATGTTAGGGTCATCGCCCAACCATTAATCTTTCTAAAATTGCTCGCCATTCTTCCGTTTTCCTTTGACATGGATCTTAAAAATCCTTTGGCGAAGTAACAAAAATATTGTGAAACAATAGTCGGTGTTTCCCAAAGGTTTGTATGATTCATGTTATTTCAAACAAGCGTCACTCTAATGTGAAGATTAAGGAAACTCATAGTTGAAATATGTCTGCCGGCAAAACAGACGTTAACAGCCAAAACAGCATCCTTCAGAATGCTGGATGGAGCCGAACTCATTCCATCAGGTTTGTTTGTCCTGAAATAAATATTAACACATTAAAATGAGACTTTAAAGGTAATAGTGAGAAGAAATACAGGAAAGTGACAGGTGCAGTCCAATGTTGCCGAGTCTTACTTCAGTTTTTATATTTCCACATGTGTAGACTGGAGAGCAGAGAGTAACAACACAAGACAAAAAAAAAAAAAACTACGGAATCTTTAAAAATGATCAGGATTTACTGAAGTAAATATATATTATCTCCATGTGGAAAAACAGATTTTAAACAACAAATGTTTTGTTGGACCCAGTTTTATTCTGATCTTGAATTGAGACGTTGACTTCCTCATGTAAACAGTAATATTCAGATGAAAAGCACATTTGGATCTGCGGCACATTGCATTATGTCTCCAGAATCATGCTCCGGAGAGATTAGCTGGTGAATCTGAAGTGCAGTGTTTATGGAAACTAAATACTTAAGATCTGCAATTTATGAAAATACAGATATCAATGTTCTTTTTTGCTGAGGTAACAACATAATTATGTTATTAATAAAAAAAAAAGCATTTCTCAAGCATTGAATGCATTTCACCATCCATCCATTTTCTTTTGCTTACTCAGGGTTGAGTTTCGGTGGCAGCAGGCTAAGAAGGGTATTCCAGACATCCCTCTCCAGAGCACGCTCTCATCCTGGTTGAGCCTCCTTCATGAAAACATCATGAAAACAGTTATTTTTTCCTGACAGGATAAAATAACTGTTTATCCTGACAGTTATTTATCACAATGATTCATGATTTATTGTACTTACAGAGACATTGACTGTCTTGTAACAATGGTTTCTGTCAGTGGGTGGAATATATCAGGCAGCATATGAACACTTTGTCATTAAGTTGGTGCGTTTAAAGGATGAAAAACAGACAAATGTAAGAAAGTTAGACGATTGTCTGAGAGCATCTTCAAAATTGCAGGCCATGATGGCAATTTCTGGTCTACAGTGGCCAGTACCGGCTAAAGTGGTATAACGCCGGAAAACTGGTGAACCAGTGATAAGTTAGACCCAAGGGTCATTGATGCGCGAGGGGCGCAAAGGCTAGTCAACATTGTCGAATCCCACTGAAGAGCTGCTGCAGCACAATAAGAAGTTAATGCTGGTTCAGATAGAAAGGTGTCAGAACACACAATGTATCGCTAACCTATTTTTAGCTAAAGGGAGACTTACACAATATTTGGTTGGTGATATTTGATATTGTCATGGCTGAAGAGTTATAACTGAAAACCAGACACTCAAAGAATCCTGACAGTGAAAACAGAAATTGATATCAGTGAGGAGCACATCAAATTGCAAAAAATAAATCAACAAAAGGAAATATTCATGTCAATTTTCACTGTCACTGTTCCAGGTCCATATACATCAATCATAATAAATTATAATTTGTTGACTTATTTATATATACTTCTTTAAATAAACTAAATTACAGTGAGGACATGTGAATGTTAATGATTTACATTTAAAATATACAATTTACTGATCCATTTTAAATAGTTAAAATTAGGCCTACGCCCACATCCTCGACAGCAAAGGTATATCCCGAAAAAGCCCCCAAACCACTGCGTTGTACAAGTAATCCCCCCTGATTGAACTCCTCAAATTCAATGGAAAGTTATGTCCTAAAAAAAGTGTGTGTTTTTGTGTGTGTAATGTGTGTCGGTGTGTGTGTTTTTCTGTGTGTGTTTGTGTAAGGTGTGTGTGTGTGTGTGTGTGTGTAGTGTGTGTGGCTTCTTGATTGCTTGCACTATGGCCATCATCGCCCTCATGAGTTCAATCATGTCACCACCCTCAGTAAAATAACTTCTAATTTCACAGTTTCACATCCCCTCACCACCAAACTGTCCCCCCTGCTGAGTGGCAGTCGCTCTCTGAGCCACAAACAAAGTCTATTCTTCACTTCTTTCTTTGTGTTGTGTCACGATGCTTCTCTTTTTTCTCCAGCACCTTGGACTGCAGTCCCAGCTTCCGCATTCCACGCCACCTCAGCTTACAACCCCCTGGTCTCCCCTGTCACATTTCCCCATGCTGCCTGCTTGCCTTCTTCAGCCACATCATCTTTACCTCATTATTATAACCCCTTCAACCAGATCCAGTCTCTACATCTGTGTCCACTCACGGGTTGAAGATAATGCTTCTCTACACAATTCTCCTTCTGCATCTCAGTCTCTCTCTTTTGCTCAGCTTCTTTGTTGTTTCCTTTTGAAGTGCTCTTCATCTCCTGGCACCTTCATCTCCCGTGTGTAGGTCACATTTCCCCCAGTAGGGCTTGACCTTCAATAAACCAGAAAGCTTTATTACTGTCTCATGGTAAATGAATTTTATACTGATACTCATTCTGAATAACGTGCCTCAGTTTCGTGAATGTCAACTTGTTAGGTTGTCATTTTGTTCTCTCCTGGTTTCCCTGAATGTGTTCAGGTGCCGTCATTAATGTGAACACACACAGTACATTTTAGGAGAGAAGCACTGACACACTCTGGCAGGATAGGCTCTGCTGCCGTTCGGAGCATTCCCCCAAAGAATTCAAGAAGTGACAGCAGCAGGGAATCCTGCTCTACAGACCAGAACCCGACAGACGTGTCACTGTGAAATAATACACAGAACGCACAGGACAGGAGATGGTTGTATGAAACTACAATAGATGTCAGGTGGTGGAAGAACACACTTTATCAATTAGTATGAATAGAGATTTGTTGGAATTTGATTCCTGATTTTACCAGTTATCGGACATTTGGTCAAAACTTTATCTCTGATCTTATTCTGTAAGAAAGCCGTACAAGATAGAAACCAAATGTTCATCAAATTGTTGAAAGAGGAGACCTTCAAAAGCATTGATTGATTTCCGATCGTCTCCTTGCTCAGCAATGAGAACAAGATCTTTTTCAGCATCATGGATAAGAAACTCACCAGCTTCTTGTTGAGTAACAATGACTGTAAAATGTCAGTGGAGAAGGGAAGTCTATGTGCAACATGCAGGTAGTGACCCAGTTCACCAGGGTGGCAAGAGACTGCAGGGAGACACACACAAATATATATATAATGTGTGTGGGCGTGTACTTACTACTTTTACAGTATATTTATTTGGGAAAAGGTTTCCTAAACCATGTGGATCAGATGTAAAAATAGAGATCCTTTGGGATTGCAGCTTTAGGTCGTCAGTGAACGACTTCTCTTTGAAGCTACTGTAGAGAAAACAAACAGAAAAGAACACACTTCCAATTTAAAGAGAAAAAAAATGTTGTGGAAAAGTTGCTTTACCTTCTGTTAAATGAAGATGGATAGGATGCTGTTATTTCAAACTCCTGGAACCGAGAACATTTCTTTCCCTCTTTTCCTCTTTAGAATTTAACAACAAATCCACGGAGACACCTGATAAATGAATTTGATGGTGATGTCAGTTTGTCCTCTTATGTCTGATTGACAGAATATCTCTGTCCTTCCATATATACTGTATTTCCAATCAATCTTTGGAAAACATTTTTACTTTGCTGTGTGTTGTGTTTTTTTTTTTTTTATCTTCGTAGTCATCCTCATCACCCTTCTTTTATTCTATTTCAGCAGTAATATACACTTTTTTCCCCTGATTTGAATGACATGGTCTCCCATCTCTCTATGTTCACGATTCTCTGAATGCATTCAACTCCATGAATGACAGACAGCAGAGAAGTTTCTGCATAATGTGTCTAATCCACTGAATGTCACCTTGTTTTTTCCTTGTTGTCATTTTGGCCAAGCTATGACACTGATACGTTTTTGGGTTTTTTCTGTATTGAACTACAAAACATTTCTGCTGTGATGATTGAGGGACACTTCTTCTCTTTGAGTCCATGTTAATCCTACTTGCTTCTGTAAAGGTTGGTGATTCCATGTTTCATTATCATGTAGTCGTCTCCATTGAGGCATCCTCCTGCCTGAAAGCACTGACGTGCAGACATACCCTCTCTGCTCTGAATCTTTCTCAGTATGTCGGTCCTACCAATCATACCGTTTGTCCAGAAGAATGGAAAAAGTTTGAGTTATAAAAACAATATTTAGGGAAAGCTTGCACTACTCCATCCAAAACTGTTAAAAAAAGAAAAAAGACTACTGTTTCTTCCATGCACCACACACAATCTTCATATCACAGCAAATGTACTTTTTGCTGCAGTTCATTTTGTTCAGTTGAAGTAATTAGGAGCTTGCAATTCTATTCTTTAAAGCAAGTCCTAAGTCCTGTTTTAGTGTTATAAGGTTTTATACATATCCCTCCCACTTTTTGTATCAAGAATCACAACCTGCTCATTTTCTGTCTTCCTGTTAACTCAATAGTGTGTGGTTTTAGAGTAGATTAAAACCAACTTTATCTGGACATCAGTGTGTCACTGCTTTTAAAAAGCCCCTTAGGAGAGAGTTAGGAAGGCAGATATTAGATATGAATTCATTTGGGGGCCAGATACCCAGTTTTTAGCATACTTTCCATTCATTAGAATATGATATACATAACATAATATAATGTATACAATGTGACAAAAATAATTTTTGCATGTTTACATTCCTCAACTCGTAAAGTGAAAAATAACGGTCTTCTATTAAACCTCACCCTGCTCCTGCAAGGAAAAGGAGAAAGAAAAGGATAATTACATATATAGATAGATGTTCTATGCAAATATATTTTTTGAATATATTAACATATATAGATACATATGTCTACAGGCTAGCTGAAGTTCATCCTTCATAAAACTCTCATTCCAATCTTTAAATTATTTTCTTTAAACCATATTGCAACTACCACATAAACTTCTTTTTTTTTCCCCAAATTAATTCCCCAAAATGAAAAAGGGGTTCTTCTAGACTCTTCTTAGGCGTCTGAGTCTGATTAATATTTTCTTCCTCTACAGGGCTTCATAAATTGAGATCCATAACTTTCAAAATTGTTTTTCTTTATTACTGTGTACCGATATTGTCTTTTCAATATTCAGAAAATATTTCAGGAATGTTTTCCATTCTTGACTTGTTGGAGCTTCTTCATTTTTCCAGATTTGTAATATTAATTTCTTGAAATCCAGTGATGAGAAAAAGATCTGCCGTCCCACTGGATAATCAGTTTTTCCCACATTTAGACCCAGTCAGACTTTGATGGCACATTTTAGAAGTAATTTAAGGACGAGTATCCCAACCTAATTGTTGGCGGTTGAGTTGTATTGCTGTCAAGAGTCTGACAAGAGTATCCAGCACCGGGTATAGGTTTCTATAAGTCTCTCTTTTTGTGTCCGCCATTGACCAGCTAGATTATTCCTTCCATGTGATTTACACAACCATTACAACTTTAATATTTCATATTTCATATTTAATGTAATGTCTGTTTTTTCCATCCTATTATTTGTATCATAATGGATCTTGAATTGTAAGTATTCAATCAAAGAGAAAATTATTTTCATGGCCTGCGATTAACCCTTCTCTGCAAAATGTATTGCCTAAATCAAAGTGATGTAGTGAGAAGCGGCTGAGTCAGACGGGGAAAGGTACAAACTCAGTGTGAGTTCAGAAAGGAGAAAATGTAAGTGTAATTAAAGTGTGTGTATAATTTAGCCTCAGGTTTTGACCTGAGGCTGAGGCTTTAATGAAATATGGTAATTTGATTAAAGAAAAAGCCAACGCCTTACTTTTAACCTCACAATACACCTGAGTCACAATTCACTCCAGTCATGCATTCCACACGTATAATGAGCAGCAGATTTAAGTTCCGGCATGAAGGTAAAGCACCATCTGTGGTCATGTGCTGCTGCCTGACCAAAAATCATGATGCATTTTTTGCAGTATTTGAAATGGAATCAGATGTGCAGCCATAAAGATGTCCGCAGGGAAATGAATGTATGTGACACAGATATATTTCATAGGCTTTTCCTCTAACAGTCCGGATTAATCCTTCAAACCAAAACATGCATACAAATATAGTGTGCATGTTCATCACATGCATGGCTAGATGAATTCTGTCAGGCAAGACACTGCTTGGAAGCTAAACACTGCGGGGCACTAGCCGCAGATAGCAAAATATATATATATAAAAAAAGGATGCTTTGGTTGTGCAAATACCCTCTTTCAGCTCAGAGCCTCTTTTTGCAGAGATGCTATTTAATCCTTCGTGTTATTGAGATAACTCAGAAACCGTTTCCTAGATCATTTTCACATTTTATACCCACATAGACCCACATAGACCTCAGTGTGAGGAAGATTTTAGGGAAGTTTGGTAGTATATTTTTGGAATTTGGGGCATATGAATCGACTCGAGGAGATCTATCTTACATACATTGTGCTTTTCTTTATGGTTCATATTTTACTCATTATTGGGATCTTTTTATGTTTTTCATACGTAACTTCCTAATTAACCAATTAACTAATTAATCCAAATTTGGTAAATACGAAACGAGTTGAGGAGATCTATCTTTTTTATATATATATCATATTTTACTCTAAAATTTCGAGGGGATTAATTTCATCTTCGTCACACAGCACAGTGTTGATGGAGAAGAGGTATGTGCCAGTTTGTGTGAAATAATATATTTCAAACAACATATGTGGGCTTCCTACTCACACACTGTCATCAAGATACAACAAGCTACAAAAAGATGAGGATGTATTTAAAATGCCTTTAGTGATCGGGGCAAGGTCAAAGTTCTTACAAAATATCACAAAAGGTGGAAAAAAGCCATCAGATTCGCGCTCATGAAATGGCCTTCCTTGGAACATGGCTTGTTTGGGTCAGACTAGTCCTCATGCTGGTCTGTTTACATTGTCTACACAGTTTGTTTTGATACAGAAGTACTGAGTTGGTGCTGGATAATAGTGTACGATCGACAATGAAACCTGTTGGAGGTGTCAGCCTATCAGACGGACTGCCTCTAGGCCATCAGTTCAATATTAGTGCGTAGTTCTCCTACATACATAGTAACCATGAGGTTCTGGCCACTTCATCAACATGGCTGAACTTAGTTCAGACATCTCAATCTGTTGTCTCTATCTGAACTAAGAGTTTTAACAGGCTACATGTAATGGTCTACATGTAATGGTCTATAGACTGTGAGGCTAGTTCGGTGCCGGTTCCATCCAACAATTGCTCTCCCTGGATGTTATCTTCGGTTCTTTATGAACTTTATGAAGTAGGTAAGATGTAGAGAGTCTTAGATCAAATTCATACCGTTAGTTGGATAATCGTGTAATCACACAAAATGCAAATAAATCCCATATTGCTGGAAATCCAGTTCCCACATTTGAAATTCCACCTAAACAACACAAATAAATAGTTATGGATGATAGCTCACCATTTGATGGTTGGTGTTATACACAGTTAACTTTCATTCATGGACCCAAGAGCTTAAGTGGACCGGGAACTCAATATTTCTTCACCCTTACATCCATATATATTTTTGGAACACGCAAACTCCGAAGGCCCCAAGGCCAGGGGCGAATTCAAACCCGGAACCCTTCTTGCCGTGACGAAGCAGTGCTACCCATTATACCACCAGCATTTAGATGACAACAAAAAAATGGCGACATGGTAATAAGAATAAATTTAGAGTGGCACATATTTTTATGCTGGAATGAAATGAAGCAGTCTACTTAATTAAATACACCTCATGAATTAAAATTGGATGGAACATGTTTTCCTGGCTGTGGTTGTCCAGCTCAATATCAGACTCTAGAAAAATTAGCAGGAATGATTCATGATTCCATAAGGAAGTATTTCCATTCATCTTATTTCTTTTTTCTTTCTTTCTTTTTGCTTTGGCTTAGGGGGGGGGGGGAATTCTGAACGTAAACAAAATTCTTTAAATAGGTTTGATGAAACATGTTGTAGTTCTACAGGGAGTTCCATGAAACCATTTGCACTACCTCAAATGATGCCCCTTGAGTCAGCAACTTCAGTTTCACCAGTGCATTTTTAAAATAAATGAGATGGGGATTAGGTGAGGAGAAAGAAATGAGCTTGCCAGATCAATGCCAACTCCTCGTCTCTGCTTGAGGCTCAGACTTCAAAGTTCCATCAGTTGCTATTAGCATAACTCACCTCAATCCCCAACAGGACTGTCCGTGAGTTGCATAGTTGGTAATGTGGACAACAAGGAATTAAAAAAATTGATTTCTCTCATTCATTTGCACCGAATATTTTAGAATGTTCTTTATCTAGAGTAAAATGATAAATTATTGAAGAACCCTTTTTAACTGGCTTTCCGTAAGAATGGGAAAATATGCGATATTTTTTGCTGATCCATGACAGTAATTGAAACTGATGGGTTTATGCAAGGAAGCAGCAGGTTCTGATACACTAATGGTGTTTTCCTGAATGTACATTTGTTATAATGGCAAAATAATGTGTGACATTCTGAGACATTAAATAATGATATTTAGTTTTGCTTTGTGCGTGTGTGTGTGTGTGTGTGTGTGTACACTGGTATGCAGATTTTCTTCCATTTTAAAAATCCACATATGCTTTGGTTCAGGCGCTATTTAGCTACAAACTCACTTAATAAAATAGACATTAATTAAGCCAGTATTTTGTGAAATGAAACATGCATTACTGAAAAGTGTCTAACAAGCTAATCAGAGTCCATTCTGTGACATTTTAAAACAAGCAGTTGTTTACAAAAAATAATGTTTTAAATCACCTTGAGTACAAAAACGACAAAAATGGCAACTCAATAATCTGTCAAATCTCCACAAAAATCACCTTATTGACCTTTTGCTTCATTATAGTGAAAAACTGCCCACAAGTTAAAGACACACGCTGGCTCTAAAATATTGTTTATTTTATTTCTATGCAGATAAAAATACTAGAGCGGAAACACTGAAGGTTGATTGAGTATATTGATCAGTTCATCAATGAACAGAGAGTCAGTCATCAAAAATTTTAATCTTTCGGTCTCCAAACAAACATTTCTTTGCATCATTAGCAGCACCAGATATGGACTGTAGGGGCTGGGGACGGATCGACGCAGAATGGGGGATTGGTGAAGCTTCTCCAAGGATATCCATAACACCTCGTAACACCCAAGAGATTTAAGTTTAATTCATAATATATATTATAAATGCTTAATTAACCCCCACAACTGGCCTCTTTTGTCACGAAGGAGCAGCGGCTTGACCCCGAGTGAGGGTTGGAATGTAAGTCTCATTTCCAGCAGCCTGTGGGAAACAGCAGGAAGTCCCTTTCCTTTTGAAAAGTGGAAGCAGCACCTCAGTCTGCCACTCCAAAGGTCCCACCCCCTTCCACCACGCAACAGTATCGGCATTATCATTCAAGATATAGCCCAACAACGTCCAAGGCCTGCATGCGCCTTGCTGCTGAGGATATGGATGAACCTTCTACTGAGTTTTCAAACTCTACCTCCACTATAAAGGTCTGCATAGCTCCACAATCACAAATTATTATTTCCTGTAATTCACACGGATACATGCACAACATTTTTTCACATGAACGCAAAACAGTGATATACAACTGCAAACTAAAATCTTTATTTTTGACCATAACGGCAAATGCTTAAAATAATAATTTGCTTCCACATCAGTTCTACTTACGCTACTTTCAGCCAGATTACACAAAACAAATTAAAAAAATACATAAATGTTATTGTAACCTGATTGTTGCAGAACTTTGGATTCTTGGACTGTTCTAAATTCTTAGATCAGAAGTTAACTCACCCTTTAAAACCCTTCAAGACAACAATAACACACAACACAACACATCGAGGCAGCAGCAGACGAGCAATTGTCCTGTATAGCAAGTTCAAATGATTGCTAACTTCTCAGTGGAGTCTGGTGTGGCTGTAAGCAGCTGTTAAATGTTCTCTATAACAAAAAGATCTCCATTGATATGTATCGTTTCCATGATGTCAGATACTTAGAATAACAATCTGAGCTAAAGCACTGTTACTGGATATACTTTGACAGACGCAGTTGCCCCAAAGGATTATTTTGCAGTCATTACAGTCCATTCCATCAATCATCAATCATCAATCAATCAATCAATCAATCAATCAAATTGAATTAATGAAGCGCCAATCTATATGTTAATCTTGAAAAGAAAATAAAGCCTGTATTTAAAATATGGAAGTCATCTTTTATGAGGACAAGAATTGGGCATTTTATCATTTACAGCTACTAGAATCGTAGGTGATCACTACAAGCAAAGGAACGGTATGTTTAATAGTTGACTTTCCATGTACTAGAACTGTTTCTAGACTGTTGTGACAGAGCTCCTTAAACTGCAGTCCAAACACACCTGGCCAGGTTGTGTTGAGGGACGGCCAGGGGCGGGGCTAAACTCCCTGCTGAGGTAAAACATTGGCAATGAAAGGTCAATGATGGAACTGCATCCCAACAGGCTGGTACCCTGTCGCACGGTGAAAAGGCACCGCTGCTGCCATACATCCAGTATATTCTCGACATGAAATTCAACAGTCAAGATTGTGCTTCATCTTCAGCCGAACTGCACATGTGCTAAGAAAGTAGGCTTAGGGCATTGTGAGAGGCCTTAGTTAGTCTTCAGTCCCAGGCCCAGGTGTGATGTAAATAACTCGACTGCATAGATCCAGTTCAACACAACTGTGTGATCTGAAAACCTTTGACTATTACAATAATCATACAAAACTATTGTTTTAATACTCAATGATAAAATAGTTTTTTGCTTTCAACATGAAAGATTATGCAATGCAGAGAACAAGCATGTTTGAGTTCTAAGGGTGTACATGTATGGAAATGAACAGCTGATCCGAACAGCTGATCGTCTAGATGACGGACAAACAATGGCAGCTGTGTGGGAGGTGGAAGGAGTCAAGAAATTGCGTAAAAGGGAGAAGAATCATCCTGACTGAACTTTGTGAGAGCTTCTTCTGTGAGGAGTGATCTAACGGCTCATCCTTTGGCCTTGTGATGAATTGGTGACCGTAGGTTAGGGTATACCAAACAAAGAGTGGAATCCAGATGGACAAGTTTGCTTTTTTTTCCTGCCATTATCAGGAGCTGGTTAGTAAGATAAGATGAAGATAAGTTTAACTTTATTATTCCCTAAGGGAACGTTTTGGACAGCGGTTCAGTCATGCAGCTCTTGAGCCAGTGATCATTAGTCTAGAAACATAAAATATACAAAGTTAAATAAAATATCAGACCCACCAGTGAGATGTTCATGGAAAGAAAAGTGCGCCTGTACTGTTTACGATACTGCACACAAACTATAAAAGGTAGGAAGAAGATCCAACAAGCATGAAATGTAAAGAACCATGAGTATTGCACATTGCATTGCATATTTTATAACCTGAATGCTGAATGGTCCTTTAAGGAGAGGACCAAGAATCTCATTATATCTTCATTATAGTCCCAAAAAGTTGGTGATATTATAGAATTCTGTTGTCATCGCCTTCGCGTTCGTCGCGGTTCTTTGGTGACAACGTGATAAGTCATAACCTATGTCATGTATCATTTTCAAATTTCAGACCCACATAAACCTTAGTGCGAGGGAGAACTGGATTGATCTTGGGAAAGGTGAGTTCGTGCGTTTCTCACACTAGGAGGGGCTTTATCCCAAAAACATTATAGGCACAATTTTCTTTAACATTGGTCCGATCTAGTCCAAATGTTGTGCGTGTGAATCGACTCGAGGAGATTTATCTTGTATAAAGCATGTTTTACTCTGATAGATCATAATTTACACACTATGGGGAGGCTTTTAATGAAAAAGATGAAGTTTTTCATAGATGATTTCCCAACCATTGGTCAGATTTGGTCCAAATTTAAGGAATATGAATCGACTCAATCTGTGTCGTAAATATCATGTTTTACTCTTACAGTTCATACTTTACTCACTAGGGGAGCTTTGTTCTTTAGGAAAAACACGGCTTTTCAGGCTCATCTTCACATTTAACTTCAGGAGTTCAATCAGAGGGAAGGCTTGTACTACACAGAGGATTGGCGGCTTTTGGGAGACAAACCTGGATCACAGCGTAGGACTTGTTTGCTTATGATGTCAAAAATCCATGCACTTGAAAATGAAGAACATGTCACAGCGGTACCTGATTAAATCAGCCCAAAACTGTCTCTTCTAAGGAGCAGTGAATTCAATATTCGACCAAGCTTTGCTCACAGCTTGGACCCTTCACATCAAATGAAACATGAACTAGAAACACCTGCTGTCAGTCAAACACCTATCAAAATGGACGGGTGTGACTTAAGGCCTCGATGACTCGAAACAAGACATGCTCCACAGAGCAATCGCCTCGATATTATTTCTTGTTAGGCCAAAGGCAGTCTGGCTCAGATGTCAGTGTCTGTCTCGACGACTTTTATTGCACAAAACTTTCATCCATGATAAAAGTCGGTCAGAGCTCCACTCTTGTCTAGCCATTTGTTATGTCTCTTTCTCTTTTTAGCATCCAGCGTTGACCTGCTCTTCTGTCTTTTTGCTCCTGTCCTGATATCCTTCACGGTTTCTGAGCCTGGTTCCGTTAGCCGCTCACCCAGCTGTGGATCTGTTTTCCGACACTGGTTCACACCACCTCTCTGTACCTTAGAAGCAAGTAGAACTATCTTTAAATCGAGGATCGTAACGGAAATGCTTAAGAAATTGTGTTAAGCAACAACAGGGTTTGATGTTACATGAAGAACATACAAAGCAAAGCTTGTAATGGGATTTTAGATGGCGAACAGATGTGGTAACAGCATGCGAGGGGTCAAACTTGTGGTCTGCTCGTGGCTTTTTTGTGTCCAAATGTAAATGCAACATGAACACCCTGATAACCAGGTAAATTCTTAAGTTCATCTATACAAAGGTTCAGACTTTATTTTTTCAATCGCTTTGTTTCAACATTTTATGGCAGGGATGTTTTTTTTTTTCACCATTTGAATTTATCAAACTTAATCAACCAGACAGAGTTTGAGGCAGATTGGTACCTTATGTTAATAATCGGAATTCAGATTAAGCTTTAATTTAATTAAAAGGGACATTTAGCCCTTGGAGGTAACAGTCCACTGAGGGCCCTTCTACTCTGGGTTTATCTTTAATAATTTGACTGGATCAGTTTGCACATGATTATATTAGCGGGGCTGAAAATAAGTTTAATTGACCTATTCAATTCTGATTTATAATGTTATGCTCTCAACATAGTATTGCAGCTTTATTCTTGAAAGTGTGCATTAAATATTCATGACATTGTAATGTGACATCAAGGGTAGTAGGATAGTTTAATTACAGGTGAGTTCAAACAGAAATTATACGCCTCTATATCTAATATAATTTACTATAGTATGCATTAATATTTGATCTAGATTCGAGTGGTAAAAAGTAGGAATTTATTGTGCTGGCATCAGGATCTATTAAACACGACAGAAGGCTCCAGTTCTCAGTGGTTTGTGTTGGGATTTGTTTCCGTGTGTGTGCATACAGCGTCAACTTGTTAGTATGCCTACGTGTCACTGGGTATACAGTATGTGTTTGCTGGCTGCAGCTATGTCATCAGTGGTATCTGTGTGTGTGTGTGTGTGTGTGTGTGTGTGCGTGTGTGTGTGTCTGGAAAAAGTTACATAATCAAAACCAGGACGGAGGGACTTAAAGAGAGAGAAGAACATTACAGAAATCGTTGAGAGATAAGGCCTGTTCTCCTCCTGGCTCAGACCCATAACACGGCGGCGAGTTACTTAAAATAGCCCCTTGTGTTGTCATGCACATTAGTTTCAACAGCATCCCACTGTGGATCCAGGCCAAAAAGAGAAATCAGTTTCACGATGTGGGACAATAAGATTAGCTCCTGGCAAGATGCCAGGCCTGGATTGTGTTTGTATGTGTTTGTATGTGTGTGTGTGTGTGTGTGTGTTTGTTGTGTTACAGTGTGAGTAGGAAAGCAATACTATGGACGGTATCAGAGCCTAGTGATGTTTTGGTGTCAGCTGAACTGTATGTGTAGCAGCAAGTCTCAGGTTCTGTCAGGTACTGGCCGTGAATATCTGGTCAGATTTGTAAACTTTAATGAAATGTTTAAATAAAATATTTTGGGTATTTTCAGAATTTTATTAACTTTCTAGTATGATTCTTTTTATGCTCAGTGGAATCTGGAGATAAATATGGTAAATGGTTAATATCAGCCTAATGGCTGTGTAATGAAGCCAGGGTTAGAGTTAGAGGGGTGTTTACACATGCTGGGTAAAAATAGAGGCTTTGTCTATAAAAGTTGACCTTCCTATGAAGACTAAGATCTTTAAATAAAAACCCTCAACTTTATTGGTCAGGTTCCGTGACTTTGGTGAGTTTGATTTTATTTTCCATTAAGTTATCTCGTCGGCTTTTCCAGCGTTAATCCGCGTTCTTTTGATTTTCGTCTCGGCTGACAGCAAGTGATAACGTTTTCAAGCAACCGAATATGTTGTAGCCGATGACGTCTTGAAACTTTTACAAACGGCCATGTAATTATCAATGGTACCGGCGTCAATGAACTACTTTAAATCAAAATGATGCAAAACAGTCGCCGTTCTGATACACAAAAGTATGTCTTCTGGGACAAACAGGAGACATGGAGGCGTGACTTCTGGAGCAAGAACCAAAGTTACTAAATGTGAACAACTGAAGGTACCAGTTTTTGTGTTTGACCTTTAATATATACATATATACTGGTTTTATAGCGCATCCCCTTCAGAATTGACCATGGTCACCATCATGTGTGTAAGCCTGCAAGTTTTTGAGAGTATAATTTATTTGTTTTTTCCAGTATATGCTCATTCACATTTAAATTACTTTTGCTATAAATTGACCAAAGTGAAAAGACCTACATACAAATACGAAACATGTGCACCAAATCATGTGACAACGCCTCCAAGGGGAGCTCGAGCAGAAGTTCATACAGGAGGACTATTCCGTTGAACAAATAGGCCACATTTTACTTATATCACAAACCACCCGGTCATTCAAACCTCTCATGACTGCTCAGTCTTCATTTCCTGCTATCATGATCTGTGGCTGTCAATAATACACCAGCCATTCTCCTCAGCTGCCTCCCCTCAATCATAATCTCCCTGAAGAGCCAAAGACGTTCTGACAGACTAATTATCCACATAACATCGGTTGTAATGAACAATCATCTTTCATTCATTTTCTTTTCCCTCCTGATTGAACAGCAACTGTGGAGATATTTAACTTAAAGCCACACATTCAAACATTATGATGATGCTAGAGGGAATCAAAAAAAAGGGTCAAAATAAGAATGGGGTGAAACGTACAGTGAGTCGATAGAGTTAAAGTGTAGTGGGTGTAGTGAGGCGCAGGGATGAAGAGGAGCGGGGCAAACCCCAGCAGAGTGGAATCACAGAGCAGAGCAGTCTTTGCTCTGCCCTGACGTCCTCCTCTGTGACAACATGTCCCTCTGGTGACTGTGACATCCAGAGGACACGTCGAAGAAACTCTTATCAGCCCGCACAACACACACATTGAGACAGGATGATTCCTACTCAGGTCCCAGCTTAAGGGAGAGCTGGTGTGTGGTGATGAAACTATTCTGGATGATTTATTGAACGTCTTTCCCTTTTAGTCCTGATCCATTACTGTCATGAACGTTTACACAACCAGGGGGTCGCACTTCACTTTCAACAGACAATTACCTAGTAGGGATAATGACTTTGTAGCAAGCTGGCGGGGTACAGACATGCATATTTGCACAACCTCATCATTAGGAGCCTTCTCTATCCCCAGACCTCCAGTGAGCTCGGCGCTATTCAAGGTTCATTTAAAGAAAGACTATTTGTGTCCTGCACATCATCCAGAAAGCCCTTCAGGCACGTGTACGGCTGGACTTTTCTCACGTGTGACTATCATGTGTGCTGCACATACGACACTTACAGTACGTGGTCCTACGGGAACTACAAACAGCTGAAGCTAAAGCACCAATACATGTCAGAGCAGTTGGGCTGCCTGTCATGCGAAAAATCCAAGAGATTAGGACAAGGGGCCTTTTCAAAGAGGAGGCTTTTTTTTCTTTTTTTTTACTTTTGTGGTTAAGGGCTTGAGCCTATCCCAGCTGATACTGGGCGAGAGGCGGGGTACACGCTGGACTAGTGGCCAGTTCCTTACGGGGCTGACACATAGAGACCGAAGACCATTCACTCTCACCGTCGCTCCAACGGGCAATTTAGAGTCGCCTCTTCATCAAATGTGTTTTGGACTGTGGGAGGAGGCTGCAGTAACCGGAGAGAACATGCAAACTCCACACAAGGCCGGCGGTGGCGGATTGGAGCCCGCTACCTTCTTGCTGTGACACACTGCGCCACTGGCCACCCCGGTATTTATTTCATATTTCACACATTTGATAATGGTGTCCACAGTTGGTGGTGATTAAGGGGAGCAGTGTAACAAAAGTGGGCAGAGAAGGATAACCCACAGAAAAACAGAGAGTACAGTAAACACAGGACTGAAACCACATCAGGATTATTGTTCTTTATTCAAAAAGGCCTTGATGGATCCCAATCGGGAAATCATTATCATAATCATGAAGTCACATTGAAGTTAGTAAAGAACCTTAGAATTTTGCTGACTCTACAACAGATGAGGCCAATGGACCGCATCCTGTCTTTAGCTGCTCCCAGTTTCCTGTCTCTCATTTTCTTGCTGGTGCTTTCAGGCGTTTAATACAGGTATCTCTGAGACAGCTGTCGCTCACATGGCAGCTTGTTTGATGTGGGTGGATCTGTTCGTAGAGAACAGAGAAGGCACTGTCTCCTGTCTGATTTTCTGTGAAATAGAATGAACTTTTCTTCCCTCTGGCTTTGGTTCCTGAGCAGTGTCACATATTTTCCCTTTAGTGCCAGTAAAAGAGAAAATTGTCTCTTCATGCTTTTATTTGTTTCATTAATTGTCATACATCTGTGTTCACATCTGTATTCTGACAGTTATTCATGAACACAGCTGCATTATTTCCTAATTCAACACTGCCTGACTTTCGACTGGGGGCCTGTGTGTGCCTGTTTGTGTGTCTATGTGTGTGTGTGTGTGCGTTTGTTTGTATGTGTGTGTGCTTGTTTGCGTGTCTGTATGTGTCTGTGTGTGTTTGTGTGTGTGTGCATTTGTGTGTGTGTGTGTCTGCGTGTGTGTGTGTATGTGTTTGTGTGTGTATGTGTGTGTTTGTGTGAGTGTGTGCGTGTGTTTGTGGGTCTGTGTGTCTGCGTTTGTGTGTGTCTGTTGATGTGTGTGTGTGTGTGTCTCTGTTTGTGTCTATGTGTGTTTGTGTGTGTGTGTACGTTTGTTTGTGTGTGTGCCTGTTTGCGTGTCTGTATGTGTCTGTGTGTGTGTGTGTGTGTGCATTTGTGTGTGTGCGTGTATGTGTCTGTGTGTCTTTGTGTGTGTATGTGTGTGTGTGAGTGTTTGTGGGTGTGTGTGTGTGTGTCTGTTGATGTTGATGTGTCTGTGTGTGTACGTGTTTGTGTGTGTTTGTCTGTGTGTGTGTGTGTGTCTGCGTGTGTGCGTGTGTTTGTGGATCTGTGTGTGTGTGTCTGCGTGTGTGTGTGTCTGTTGATGTGTCTGTGGGTGTGTGGACCTGTGTGTGGTTGGGTGTTGAGGCAGCTGGAGGGAGCAGATGTTACATGCTGTCCCAGTGCTTACGCAGACAGGATGGCTGAAGGTGAGGACCAGGGCGCTGGCGGGTTACACGGCAGAAACAAACTCTGAAGGTGTTTCTTATAACCTTGCTGTCCCCAACATCAGGGTTATATTCCAGGAGTGTCCAGAATCCCCTGATTTTTACAATCAATGCCTATAATTGATCTCCTCAAATTAAATGTGAAGTTATGTCCACAGTATTTTGTCATACTAAAGGTCATCTTAGTGATTAAAATATGAACTATTAAAGGAAAATATGATATATTTAAGATGGATCTCCTCGGGTAAAGTCATAGGCACCAAATCTGGACTAAATAGGAGCACAGTTAGTCCCCTTAGAGAGTAAAAATGAACTAATGAACTCGAGCTGATGTCTCGCGCATGTGATCCAGGTAATGTGCTGGCTCTTCATCTCATCTATCTCAATTTCTCCCACCATCATCACCTACCTTTCTGGTCTCTTATTCTCCACATATACTTCAACACTGCCTCCATCACTGATTAAAAGAATAATTGTTGAATTGCTCATATATCAATTCAAATTACTCAAACCAGTGTGGAGCATCCTTTTTATCTAGCTCTCTAAAGCTGGACTGTTACCACAGCGTCTCATTTCAAGCCTTTTCCAAGGGTAATGCTTTTCAATTCAAGACTAGTGATGGACAAGCGTGTTACTCACAAACGCCTTTGGATGTCTGTGCACAACGTGACATCTCGCAGCGGGGTGGGGGGATGTAACCACTTCACTTGTAGCTCATTGTAAGTCACATCACGTCTCATAGTACTTTTGCCGGCAAGCACCCTGCACTCATGGTCAATAATGCTTCCTCTGTTTTACTGGGTGCGGTTTGAAAGGAATGTAGGGGGTGTTTATGTTCAAGGGTACAGAGTAAATGACACCGACCCCCTGCACGGCATCCTCATCCCTCTTCATTGATCCAGAGTGCTGACAATAAAAACAATGACTTATTTATTTTTTGTAAAGTGCCAACTTCCAAATGTAGATCTTTTTGGAGTGTAATCTGACTTCAATGCATAAATCAAAGAAAGACTATGACAGTAGCCTTTTCATTTCAATCCAACAAAACCTTTTCATAGAACATTTTTCCGCTGCATATGCTTGTTGGCGGCCATTGTACATTTAAGCCGGAAAAACTAATTTTCCAAATGGAGTAACAGACAGCATAAAAGACATATTTCATTGTCAAAGATCTGCCTTAATATGGAAAATCTGTTGAATGCGGGAACTGTTTGATGTGTATGATAGATTTCATGCATTATTTCCCTTTTAACTGTTTTTTTTTACTTTCAGTGTGTTCTCCAAGAAAAGCAATCTGAACCACATTTCTCCCTCCTGCTCCATCTAAGACTAATTACATCACAATCTGACCTTGGTCCGAAAGGTTATCTGGAACGAAGGCATGGGTTTAATCCTGAGGCGTTAGGCACCTTTGTGTCCTAAACCTTCCTCAGGAAACACTCTGCAGCTTCTCCTGCTCCATCAGCATCAATCCGAAGCGAGAACCTGAAAACCCCTTTTTCTCAGATTGTGATGGAAATACTTCTGACATCTTTCAACATCAGTCGAAGCCATTCATATTTTTACCAAGTCATGTATTTGGCTCTCTCTAGTCAGATTTTTTTTTTTTTTAAACATAAAATCCACCTTTCTCCATTTTCTAGTGTGCATAAACCACCAGATGGATTTTGATTAACCTTGGTGGAAGGGGTGGGTAAATAAGCCAAGGAGGGATCCATTAGAATTTGACGCTGTTCTGTATGAAGGAGCAGAGGCATGAACTGTTATTGCTCACTTGAGAAAGAAAAAAAATTACCATTCTTTTTTTTTTCATTAAAATTGGAGCTGGTGCCAAAGAGGGAGCCCCAGAATTCTGGAGCAGAACCAGATAATAGAGTGAATATATGATTACATATGTCTTTACAATTGGAATGTGCATGAGGGTTTATTTAATTAAAACATAAGTATAAGTTCTACTGAGTGTTCTTGGTTAGAAACGCGTGGTAATGAAAAAGAAGTCACACGTAATCATATATAAATTGGTTGCTGAGTCGCTGTTTAATTTCATTAAATGATTGTTCGCCCTCCTTTACAATCATTATACCCAGTTACCGGCTCAGAAAAGGTAGGTGTGCCGTCATCCTGATGTTTTGCAGATATGTTGAGAGAAGTGCCGACCAGTTTGAGTGAGCATGACGAGCTTGAGGTTTTTATTCACATTATTTAGAAAGGGACTCAGTCCAAACCACTTTACACTCTTGGGTTTTCTTTCCTGAGGGGTTACCCTAAGAAAAGGGTCAAATATTACTTATGGCGTAATTACAGCTGCACAGTGAGCTTGCTGAGGTTTCTCAACAAAATAACAGATATAGCTTTATTTATTTACCAACACAGTTTTACGGCGATTAAAGCAACAATTGAATTGTTGTTAACTGAAGGAAGACACAGAGAGCATTTGGGTTACAGGCTGTAAACAAAGACAGAAGGAGTGGGTTGAGGCCACTACAGTGACTCACAGCTGCTCACCAAGGAAACAATGTGACTTATATCTTGTATTGCTGACATAAAATGCTTCTAATTGTTTAGGTATGTGTTCACTTATGTGGTTAATTGTAGTCAACTTGAATCAAGGACGGCCCACAATGAAAGAGGAGATGAGCCGGAAGGAAAACAAGGAGCTCCTTGTTTGAAAAAGGTAACTACTGTTCTATAGATCTATAGAGCTAGATTAACAAAAGATACATGGAGCGATATCTTACGTATACGTAGTATAAAATCTCATATTTCGAGCAAAATAAGTTTAAGTTTGTACAAGATGTTTCCCTAAGATAGCACTTTTTATTACTTTCATATTTCTTTCTTTTTTTGAAACATTCTAAACCTGAGATGTAAGAATAGAGACCAATTAAAGATTAAAACTAGTTTAAGACATTTTTTTACATATTCAATGTGCTTAAAACATCACGGAGCAGGATGTGAAATTTAATGGCATCCAGTGATGAAGGTCTATATTTTAACCTGTATTGAAAATCAGCACTCCAGTTCTTATCCAAGGGTCTATGGTGGCCTGCAGGGGTAAAAAATTTGCCTAGGACCACATCCAGTAGTCCGTCAAATGGTAAGGTTCCTTTGGATAGATATAGTACAAAGTTGTATTTAGTTCATTCTTCTGCAAGACCACATGTGAAATAATGATGTGAGATAATGAACATTATGATTGTTCCTCATGCTGGTAGCATTGACAATCATGACTGGGACCAACTTCCTTCCGCAAAGGAGAACCCAAATTGAGACAATTGGAAGATCATTTTTAGCGAACGAATAAAGAAACAGAGCATGAAAGAAAGAAAAAAAAAAAGAAGGTAAACATGAACACCAGACTTGTGAAACCGATTACGTTAAATGATGACGGAATGGCGTGGCTCTGACTTGGCTCCTTACCAACAAAAAAAGCAAAAAGGTTCTCAGGAGGTGCTCGAGTTGAACCAACTAAGCACTGGCACTAGCACCAGGTTATTTTTGGTGGAAAAAAAGGGGTAAGGGTGTTTTTATTCATCCCCTTTGTTAACGCAGGATTTAGGCTTATAATCAGCATCTTCATGTTTTCCAGCGCTTCTTCATTTGTTCGTAGCGTGGCGGGTTTTCTTTGACGGCTTTGTGGAGTTCATTATTTCTTACATTACTTTTTAAGAGTTTGAAATAAAATAAAACTCTCTGCTGTGGTCTGGATACTCAAATGTCGGCATCGTGCTGGACACGCACTCACCAGATGAAGAGTTAGATCAATAATGAAGAAGCTTAAAGAGACTGGAGATGATAAAAATGAGCCTGAAAGAGGACGTGTCTGCAAACTGACCCTGCAGACTGTGGGCAGGATGGTTCAACTGGCAAAAGACTGTACAAGGGTTAGAGAGGGTTGCAGATGTTACTTGAAAACAACACACAGCCTTTTTCTCATTAGTTTCTTCACCGTGCGCTCATCCGACATCAGAGATGTTGCCTCCTACTGTCGAAAGCATCTGGCAAGACAGAAGAGAAGAACATTTTTCTTCACAAGGAAAAAAAACTCCATTCTAGAAGGGGCTGTTTCATGTTCGCTTGACAACAACCGTTATAACATTAAAAGACATGAGGCCATGACCTTCATTGTGCCTGAAATGCTGGTCTTTTGCTGCAGGCTAATGAGATAGTGATCTATCTTGAATGTTTACTTCACTGTGCACCAACTGATCTGTTCGTATTCTGAGGTGGCTCCCTGGTTTAATGTCAGCTATGACTGTACAACCATGGGTTGTGTGACATGTGACCAACAGAGCAAAAATCTATCTCGCCCTCTGCTCCTCTCTGTCAGCCTATATGTGTTTTTCTTTATTCCTCATTCTGTCACTCCTAATATTCCTCTCTTTGCCACCTCCGCCTCTCACTGACTCAAACAGCTCTGATGCCATGCACACCATAGCACTTTGTTATTGCAAAAGTTCGGGGCGGTTTGTTAATGATGCAAATTGCAAGGTCACTTTACCTCTGTGGATTCTTGTGAAAGGACACGTTAAATATTCAGCTGGGATACTGATCTGGGACAGAGCCCGGCCTGCACATACCTCCTGATGTATTTACAATCCAGTATTAGTACATATTTACACTCACTTCCTGCTTTGTGTTCTGGAATTGAAGGTGGGCATTGAGTCCCAGGCGTTGTAAAACAGTGTCTCACGGGTGATGAGGGTTTAACATGTATTGTAAACGTTGATATATATGCAGGATTGCACGTCTTCGCTTAACCACACGCTGACTTGAAATCGAAATTTGCAAACGGATGGAGTCAAGATGTGGAGCTAATACAGAGAAAACAGGGCCAGTGACCTCAGAAATGACTATGAATGCCAATCATCGATAATGGATGCACACAGCCTAATCAATGCATCACATGTCATGTTCCCTGCAGACAGAAGGTCACAATAAGGGAATTACAGTGATCATGTAGGAGACAGATTTCCAGATAGGGACCTGATGAATTGTCTTTCTTCGAGCCTTTATTGTCCCTTATTCAGTTAACCCTTACTACCGATGTGTAACACTCCTATCTGTTGTGGTTTTCACCCGAGAGAAGTCGTCCTCCCGCCGGCTTTTTTTTTCTTTGGCTACAATGTCCCAACATTCTCCCACTTTGGTCTGAAAACTTTGGTACTACAGGCACAATCTTCAGAGCAACTTAAGCACCAAACAGCCATGTATTCCAGGTGGGACACGCCGGAGTTTAAACTGTCCATAGAGTTCGTAAAGTCTGCGGTTTCAGAGAAGCGCTCCTTTGATCTTGTCGTCTGTGCTGCCTTACATTTATTTATAAGTGAAGTTATTGAGTGGATTGGATCAAATACGGTTCACACGTTCTAAGCAACTGGGAACATGGTGAATATTATATCTACCTTGCATCAGCATTTTAGAAACTTCATTAAACGCATGTTTTTTTCTACAAGTTTGCACTTTAATACCAAAATGGAAAAATGTTTTTTATACAGTCCAGTGATATGCATCATTAAGAATGTACAGCATATGTTCTGTGACTCGAGGAGAGAAGGATGGATCGTGTACGATATTCAAGGTGAGGAAGATAAGGATACAGGTGTTTTCCAAGTGGACCAGAACACAAGGTGCAGTTATTGACACGTCATATGGATGGATGTCCAACGAAACGTCAATGCAGTTAACCACCATACCCCTCTAAGACCTATCCTCTAATTACTAACAGAACGTTAATCCTCAGTCTGCACTGTCGTATTGATTGGCTTTCATTGCCACCATTGACTTAACGTCGCTTTGTGCTGAATGTTCAATTCAACCCACTTACATCCACTCCATGTTTGCGCTGTCACATGTACGTCAGTGTATCAAGTGGCAACCCACATGCACACACACACACACACACACCCACACAAACTCCAGTTACACACAGTAAAGCCTGAGAGGTGTTTTGACTCGACCTGCTGACAGAACAAACCCACATTCTGGTGGAGACTCTTCTTGATCTGGATCCAGTAAGCAGCACTACATAATGTCTCAAACTGTTTACGGAGTGGTGTTGCTTGATTGTGAATGATCTTATATAATAAATGAACATTAACCATTAACAAAAAAAAGTCAAATGTCAGAAGATTATACTTTTGAACTACAGTTTATTGCGATAATGATGACAATTATTTTTTTTACATCCATTATCTTCAATGCTTGTTTATACAGAATATGAAATGGTTTCACATTGCTGTACTGGGTTTTCTTGAGACCGGGTGGTAATACAATATGAAAAAATGTGACAAATTAATTGACTGCATGTACAATTCTTATTCATTCGATGTCTTATAAATCGAAATTGTACTTAATTGTTTTTGAAACTTTGGCAATATGCTTCTTTAAGGTTAGACTGCTATCCGGAATAACACCTAAATATTTAACATTCTGCACCCTCTACCCTTTACAATAATCAGGGACAGGATTTCTATTTTCTGGTTTGCCCAGGTAATTTTGGTACATAGGTGAACTGTGGTGACTAGTGAGTGACTGACTATAACACACTCCAATTATTCTAAAACATTTGAATTTGGTAAGCCCCCCAAGATAACCTATTCTATTCTGCTACAGTTTATATGTAGTTCTATTCTCTTTAAACTGGCATATTCACTCGGATTGTTCTTCATCACACACATTCATCACATTAATCCATTAAAGGTCGGGTGTTTTGAAAGGCGCCTGTAAATAAAATGTTGTATAATTATTATTATTTTAAACGGAGGAAATCAAATGGTGCAGAAATCAAACATTGCGTCCGGACTATTACGTCTATCCGGCCAGAAATAAAATTAATTAAGAAAACTGATGAGTCATTTCGATTCTACCATTGTTTGAATTGATTCAATTCCAGAGAGACAAATGGAAGGTCTAGACTGTCTATTATCAGAGGAGAGACCTGGAATGATTTCATCATACAGTGGATAATTGTGCCACACGATTGGACGAGCTGCATTCTCTGCTGAATTTCTCCACAGTCGTCTCCTGTCGTCGGCAGCGTTCATGTTTCTAGTAACAAACTGCGTTCGTGTGTTTCCAGTCCTTAAATGCAAGAAGTCTAAATGTATCATCAAACCAGGGTGAGGAGAAAGTGCCGTCTCTGTGTCCGGAAAACGGATGTGGATTTCTGTTTGGGCTGGGCCGCCGGTTTATCTACGGCCGTCAGGTCAGCTGGGGTCAATGAGGCGGCGGTCTGCGCAGTAGATCGGACAGAAGTAGGAAAGACGGGGACTGATGCGCATTTTTGAGAAGTTGAAGCTGGTGTCCTTGTCCTTCAGTAGCAGCTCCTTCAGTCTCGCAATCAGAACCAACTTCCTGTGCTGTGTGAAGCAGAGAGGTGCCTTTGTACTGGGGTAATTAATGTCTGTTAATAGCCTGAAAAATAACTGGCCATGAATGGCCTCTGTCATCGTTATTTGATTTTCTCTCTTTCTTTTCCTCTGCACTTTTTGAAAAAGCTTTAATTAAGCTGACTTTGAATAAGATGAAGCAGCAAGGTTCTTCGGATTTCACTTTAAGATCACACAGAATCCAAAAAATGCTCAGTATTTATACATGAAAAAGAAAAAGTCAAATGAAAGTTAGTCAAGTCAAAAGAGTTTAAGTAAGACTCAAAAAACATTTTAATAGGTGAACTCTAAAAAGAAAGTTTGACAATGGAAACATTAATTTAGTTTCCACAATGGTTAAACTTGCTGCTATTCTCACCTCTTAGACCTTTTAAACGTTGATGGAACGTTTCAAGAAATCGCTGGATGAAAAGCAAAGCCTTTAGTTGGAGAGGAGAACGACTTGGTTTTGGAAAGTTATCAACTGAGCATTAAAGACAGAGAAATAACCGGAATAACTAAACCTGCAGTTGAAAAAGTATGAATGAATGAAATAAGATGTTTGTATGTATGAGTATGAGTATGAATAAGAATGTTTGCAGTTGAACCCATCATAACCCGACTGTGATTCTGCTCTGTGTCTCCTGCTGAACACCTGGAGCAGACAGAGAGCAGACATATCTCAAGCCTTTGGTTATCACCTCCACCAAAGAGGGACTGTTTATACCTGATCGGGTTTGTTTGTTTGCAAGACTACGGAAAAACTAAAGGACATATTTGCATGGAATTTTTCCCTGACGTAGGTTTTGGCATATCCCAGATATGGTCTGATCAAATTTGGGTGACATATCGTTTGTTGCACCGTCTTCAAATAAAATAAAATAATCTAAAGCTGGTTGCAGCGCTGCCACCTTGTGGTGAATGGTTTTATTGATTGATGATTATTGGAGAGATAATGAGAGTTTGTTGGAGTTCTTGGTAGATTAACAGGCTAGCAATAACTCACAAAATAGACAAAGAACTCAAAACAAGATAGAACAGCACCCTAGGTTTAGGAAACATTCTTGAAAATTCCTCTGTTAATGTCTGATTTATTGCCAGCCTCTAAATCTACCGACAACTCCTACAAACTCTCTGAGTATCTCTCATATACTCTCTAGCCACTCGTCTCCTGTGCCTTAAAACTTCATCGTCTTTGTTCAGCCCACTGAGCCAACCGGCTCCACCCCCCAAAAATCAAAGAAATCCAAAGAAGTCTTGAAATTGAGCCCGATGCTACACCCCTAAAGAAACCTCAAAGGGGCAAAGAAATCAAGAGCCACATTGTAACATCACTACTCCCAACAGCTTAATATTTTATTCTATTTTATTTTACTTTATCTTAAATGCTGAAAAACATGCAACAACGGCAAAATGTCTTCACCTCCAGGTTATGCCAAAATCTACCTCTGGGTAAAATGCGAATCCGTTTTGTTGTTTTTCCGTAATCTGGCTCACAAACAAACAAACACACAAACACACAGGCTTGAAAACATGCCATTCTCGGTGGAGGTAATAATTAATGATTGAAGCAATCTAATAGATCCCGATCTAAATAATGGAAACCGTAGGGATCGCTGTGCCTTGGGATTTGTGCGCTCCGAGAGTTTATTTGACTTTCTTAATTACATGCTGCCTTCAAGACAAAGATTCTGTGCAGTTCAAGACACCAAAGTGATTGAATATTTATCTTTATCCTTTATTTTCTATAACCAGGTAAGATCCTCATTGAGACTTAAACTCATTTCCCAAGAGTGACATGGCCAATGACAACAATGATAAAAAGCAATAGTTAAAGGAGTTCTCACTTTAAGGGATGAAGATCCATCAAGAGTCTAATCCACTTCATCCCCTGCCGCATCCACAGGTCTGATGTTAACTGTTAAGGCCGTCACACATGCATAAGTGGAATTACATTTCCATAATCAGCAGTGTGCCACAATAAAATATGAATTCATCAGCTGTGCAAACCAGGATGGTAATGATTCATCCTGGTGGTACGATCACCATGACGATGAAAGTTCTTTCTCGCCCTCTGTTTTCAGCTCCTCCAGAGGCTTTGATACGTCTTTAGCATCGATAAGGGAGAGCGTCTACCCAACGTCTAATTACATACTAAATAATATATATGACTACTACATACGTACCTAAATGTAAAATCTCTTATATGGCATGGAACATGCTGCAGAAGAGATTTTACACATGAATGGCCTTTAAAGAAGGCCAAAAAATTGCCTTCTTTGAGTTAAAAGTTATAAGCTTTGGCTATGAACTACTGGTTATAATATTAATATGCATGCATTTAGGAATCACACATAGTGGACACAATGCATGGTGACGCTTTTTCGGGAGCAGCCACCGACCTTTCACCTCACCTGGTCTACAGCATCCACTGGAACAGCTGCCCCAGAATGTTCCTGGGTGACTTCTGAAACAAATCTTGTTGGACTCCGGAGTCTGCATGGAATCTTGATCCTCCCCACATATGGTTTTCTTCTAGGATCTCCTGATTGCTGGTGGCATCCACCTCACCCTCTGCACGCTGCAGGTCTCTGGTGAATAATCATTTCTCAATGGTTGGTCCGATTTAGTCCAAATGTGGTGCAAATGAATCGACTCCAGGAGGTCTATCCGGAAAATGTTATATATTATAGTAACAGTTCATATTTTACTAACTAGGGACATCTTTTTCTTTCGGACATAACTTAAAATTTAATCCGATGGGTTCAATCAGGAGGATAGTTCGTACAACGCAGGGGATTGAGGGCTTTTGGGGGCTGTACCCTTGCCGTCAATTGTGCTGCAGACATTTACCCGCATTTGATAACCGATGTAAGTGTGGTGAGTAAACAAAAGTAGAGGTAAACATGTAGAGTAAGATCTGCTGGAGGAGCCACATAGTCTAAAGCTCACAAAGTTTATTCCCCAATTCACCGACGGTGCATGAAGGGCCCCATGGCTATATTAAATCACCATATGTAGGTTGTGTAATCACTCCTTGTGGGAAAAATAAGTGGAAAAAGCAATTTACTTCTGACCCTGAAGTATTATTTCATACCTTTCAACCTTTTCCTGTGGCATGAGTTTGTGCATATGCAGGCTGAGACGGCTGTACATTTCCTCCAGAGAAATTAGACACAGTGTGACGCAATGTGATGTTATTGGGTGATTAAAGACAAGTTATCAGTGTACCAGTTAAATATATGTTAGACTCTGTGACTCCAGATTCTGCATACTTTAATAGCCATGCCAGGACGGAAATTCTCATGGATCTATGCCTTGGATTTCCCAAGAAATTGACAAGAGCTTCTCAGAAAACAAATGTTTCAAGTACTGGCCTCCTTATGCATTCAAAGACGTCTGTAATGCAGGTCTTCAAATTGCTTTCCATTCAATATGAATTTGTTTAGCGGTGGCAGTGACACTTTCTGTTGTTTGTGCAAACACCAACACATCAATTCTGTCCATAAAATGTGTTCCACGTCGTCCATAGTGGCAAAGTTCTCCTTACTGTCACCTTCCCTCACTTAGACAAGCTCTACCCAGAGGTAGTGTGGAGACACTGCTGGCATTAATTACACTGCTGATTTGGATGCTATGACATCACTTCATCCTGCAGGTTAACAGTGTCAGCTGTCAATATGCCTAATGCGATCCCAAGAGAGTTTTCAACCATACAGCAGTCAGGTGTACCTCAGGGTGGGAGAGGAGAGCTTGGCCCATAGGGTCCAGGATATTATTGTCAGCATGACCACACATTAACCTTTTCATGTATTCTAATTATTCTGTGCCCCACTCTGACTTTCTCCCTTAGCCTGACATATAATCTATAGACTAATTTCCACCTGCTGCTTGTGAAATGACAAGATGGAACTCCGTTGGTACAAAGGTAAGATCCCTGAAACTCGTATCGACAACGGCCTGGTTGAAAGATCATGGATATTAAAAGATACATGTGATGGTATGACCTGGTTTTGTAATTTGCAGGTTTGTTTTGATACTCTTGTGATACTATTGCATATTATTTTTCCTTCTTTATTATGTGCAAGGTATTGCTGGAATCTGCAAGACAAATCATTTTCAAGATTTTTAAACTAGCACAGGGTACAAAAGAAATGAATTATAATATATATATATATATATATATACATATATATACATATATATATATATATATATATATATATACATATACATATATATACATATATATATATATATATATATATATACACACATGTGTATATATATATATATACATGTGTATATATATATATCTCAATCTTTAATTGTTATAGACTTTTTCTTTAATTTTGCATCACTCCTAGAGCTGATATTAAAGCGAATATCCCACAGACAGCAAATAAACATTTTATACATAAATAATAAACATACTCATAAACATTGAGAGGACATAATTCACCGTTACCCACACATTCATTGGTGCCCATTAGAAATTCAAAAATAAAAACTACAAAAGCAAAACTTCAAGTTCAAAAATAACCCCCATTATAGTGGCAAGAAAATGAAAATGAGCAGGATTTAGGGAAACCGAGTTTGGAAACATACTTGAAGCTTAAAATGTTCATTTCTCTGTGCTGCCTTGTTGATGAGAGTAGCAGGATCTCACATCACTTGTCGTACTTTTACTTCATAGGCTTTATATCAATATGCTTTGATTGGGAATAATTAATGCATACCAATGCCGACACGTCATTTAAATCAAGTTCTGCAGGAATAATCAAAAGGCTGCCAACTCTGGCTTAATAAAGATCCCAATTTAAACCTTCAGTGCTGAACTTTTGTCTCCCCCTTCTGGCAGAGAAAATAGTTACACAAACACTGCAAACATGCTAATGAATCCAGAAGCTCCACCACATGTGCAGAAAATTCCCTAAAAGGTCAAAATTTAAAAGGTTTTGCACAGCAAAATATAGAACAATTTCCCTTTGCATGGGTTTGTGGATGTCTGGCACTGCAGTTTTAAATATGGAGCTTTCAGAAAGGAACAAACAGGGCTTAAGAAACCCAGTGCCACCAAAAAAAGGATCGTGAATAAAGTGTAATTAAGACAAGTAAAGACACAACTATCATGGCTTATCTAAAAATAAAAAAACCCTCTCAGGGTTCCTTCTGTCTTCCCTTCATACTTACAGTTACATAAGAGAAACGTTCCTCAGGATGAACAGTAACAAGGTGAGGTTCAATGAGCAGCATTACTTTCACAGATGTATTTCTTCCTTTATCCAGTGTTAGGACCCAGACCCAGTTCTACTGGGACTACGCGTTAACGTGACACATTGGACCCTGTGTTATGAACTGAAGAAGTTCTGTCGCGTTGCCGACTGAGACTGATCGTAAAATGACGGAGACAGGTGAACAAACAAAAAGTGCATGTGACACTGTTACGCCCACACTCCCACAGTCCAAGACGCACAACGTCCATTCATTGTTTTCATATAAATTGTTGGTTTGTCCAGTTCACAGGAGCTCCGCCTCGTCCTCGTCGTTCTCAGAGCCCGAGGGTCCCTGGCGAACTTCTTCGTACCACTTGTTGGTCAGCGTCTTCATCTGAATTCGGCCATGTAATAGATCCTGTAAGCACACATTACACACACAACAGCACACAACAATAAGACATAGACACACTGACAAACTTAGGCAGGTTTTGACATGTTGGCACAATCATTTGCTAAATTCCATAATATTGCGCAGCTAATGCACAAAAGCAATTCAAGCAGAAACAGGATTATTCCACTACAAATGTACAGACTTGTGTCAACTAGCTACCAAATTGCAGTAAACAACAGAGCTTTGGGCACAAAGCCTTGTCTCATCCCAATGTTTTAGTTTAGTCTATCCTTTGTTTTTGACATGCGTTTTCACTGCAGCATCACAGCCTGGGGGAAGTCGCTGCAGTCGCCTTGAATGCTGACAGGATGGAAGAAGCCCGACCATCTTTGCTGGAGAATAGAGAGGAGTCTCTCTGTGTTCGGCTTTCGGGGCTTTTTCTGGATTCTACCTGATTTGGATTGTTTCACTACGTTTTATTCATCCCTCTAAGAGTTTCACCGGGGAAACCAGCAGACTGATTTTATAATGCCGATGTTTTCAAAAATGAAACTCACTTTTCACAAAGCAAACGACTACATTTCTGGTATTGAATAAAATCAGACGTAATCATCCAGAACGATTCTGGTCTATTTGAGGAGTAGTACAAACAGGAAAGAGCCATAATGTACTTATTGGGCGCTCGCATCCGTTTCAAGACTGGGAATTACAACGCAAAGCTTCAAATGCAGATGTTGTATTGGAGTGTTTTTGTTTATCAGACCTAAATCATGAGGACAGAGAGAAAGCCCCCTCCAGGTGTATTCTCCCCTCTCTCTTACCTCTTGGGTGAGCCTGCGGGTGAAGAAAGGGTTAAGGTATTTGGCATCAAGCCACATAAAGCCCTTCAGATCTTGTCTCTGGTAGATCTGAGCCTCATACTCTTCCTCTGTCAGCTCCGATAGATGCTCCGCCTCAATGGTGTTACCCTGGAGAGGTGAGGAAAGAGAGGGTTGGGTCAGAGAAGAGAAAAAATTATAGAGAACGGGGCCAACACATGAAGCAGATGAGACGGAGGCCAAGGACTGGACGGTGAAGTGAAGATGGCGAAGTCCTGCAGAGAAGGACCAGAGATGAGGGAGAAAGAGCAGAGGGAGCGAAAAGAAGGAGTTATATCAAAGAGGGCATGAGAGCCACAGGGGACAAACTGGAGGGTTGATGGATCCTGTTGTTGGTACTCAGGGATCCATCACTAATCTCTGAGAGACAACAAACAGGCAAAGGCCGTACACACAAGTCAATGAAACACACAGACAAATGCCACCAAAGACCTTAACAGTGGAATATACTTTTTTTCTTTGGAATGTCCAGTAGGAGTATGGCAGGCAGATAAAAGGATTGCACAGCATAAGTATCCCTGCAGCCAAGAAACGGTCTGCGTGAGCAGCATGAAGTGAACTCACAGTGCTTCCTTATTACCATTTTCTCCGTCTTGCTGAGGTTTATGTCTTTCTTGTTTTTGCGTCGTGACTGGCTTTCCTCAATATCCATGATGCGAATGAGAGGCATAGTCCCACCCCCCATCAGGAGGATGGTAAAGAGTACAATGATGATGGTGGTGGTGCCAATGAGCTGACGCTTTTCAATGGGCTCCAGGCCAAGATGGAGGCTCAATGCATACGGGATAGCTCCTCGCAAACCTACCAGACAGAGAGTCACACATTATAATAATCGTTATTTACATATGGGGGCGCATTATGATTATTTTCATCATTGATTCATGTCATTTCTTCTATTATTGCTAATGTTGTTGTCGAGTGAATGTCAGAAAATTCCAAACCGACTAAAAGCTCAATTTTGGACAGCCAGTTTACGTTAATCTGACAAACAATATCGGCTATTTCTTTGAGAATCTGGAATATTTGATTATTTTTGCGAGACATAGGACAAAAACAATCAAATGTTTTTGTCCTAAAAGTTGTTGCTGCTGACATTTGGATCAGGGCTAGAAAACTTATCAAACTTTAATTTCAATCACTATTTTGGCTTCCCACAAGTAAATAAATATAATTAAGCGATTCTGACAACTAGAAGCAGGTTCTCTGCCCAAAGAGAACTCAGTTTGCAAAGGATATCGAATGTTCCCTAAACCAATGCCTGACCGGTCACAGCTGTTCCTCCAGTGTGCTGCCGGTGCAGCAGCATTTCCTGCATGCAGACGTTGCTGATGTACGACATAGATAACAGACGGTTGAAACATAAACTCATTTTTTAGGAGGAGCAGAGGGTAGAGAACATGTGCCTCGAAGCAAAAAATCCTCCATGGTTTGGAAGTGTTTTTGATTGAGTTGAAGGGATGTTAACCAGGCATTTATAAAAGGAGAAGAAATGCCACAGACATCCTGCTTTAGAGTTGTCTCACAAAGAAGCACAACTAACTGGTTCAACCACTTAATAACAAACTGCTGCATGATGAATGCAGCCGAAAGGCCAATAAAAATGTTTTGGTTTTTTTCCAAAGTGGCAATAGCTTTACTCTATGCACAACATCAATGGGAAATAGAAAGGGTGGTAGCAGCTGTTAGGTTGCTGCTACCACTGACCTAAGGTGAAGCAGAACCACGGAACCGTGAGCCTGAAGATTCATCAAAACAATGAATATTCAAAGAAAATATTGGTGATCTCAATACTTATCAAAATTAGGGACTATGACGTCATCCCTGGCAGCAAGGGTACATCTCCGAAATCACCCAATCCCCTGCGTTGTACAAGCCATCCCCATGATTGAATTCCTCAAATGAAATGTGACGTCCGAAAAGAGTCAAATATGAACTATTACAGTAAAATAATATTTACTGTAAACAAGATTGTCCCCTCTAAGCGATTCATATACACCAGATTTGCACTAAATCGGTTGAGAATGTATTGATTAAGCTCCCCCTAGTGTCAGGAATATACAACGGACCTTTCCCGAAAACGACCCAGTTCTTATACTAAGGTCAATGTGGGCATAGAATTTGAAAATGATCCAGTTTTTGGATCTGCAGATGCCGCTCCCATGATGATTCCATAATATCCCTGACTTTTCTGGGATATAATTATCAGGATTATCATCAGCTGGAAAGCTCAGTGGGGTATTCCACTGACTTTGGTGCAGCAGACTGGATTTCGAATCACAGTCAACAGAGGACGTGGCAGAATTCCATTTTGGACCTTTTGGCAAGGTGCCACCGAGCTACATCTGGAGCCGGTCCCAAGCCCGGATAAATGGCAGGGTCGTTTGAGGAAGGGCATCTGAAATAAAAACCTATGCCAAATCAATATGTGGAAAGAGACGATCTGTTGTGGCAACCCCTAAAAAGGGAAAGAGCCAAAAAAAAAAGAAAAAAAAAGGGCTTGCTATCATTTTGGCCATAATCGTGCAGTCCTTATTTGGATTGGTTGACTGTGTCATCTCACCACTAAACCACATTATGAACATCATTTTGGGCGTGATCTTGTGGTCTCTGAAAAAGTTCAGCAGGAACGAGAGAGGGAAGATGTTCACTGCTCGGCCAAGAAGAACCAGGACCTGCGGTGGAGAAAAACAAAGCCGTGAATAAACAGTGACATTAGTGAATACGCTCGCATCAGAAAGCAAGGTAACTTACTATGCACCAAATGACGAAGGATATTTCAAAGTTATGAGGGAAGCTGAAGATAGAGAGCCCAAGGAAGGCAAACACGCATGTCTCTGCAAAGAAAAATAGAAAAATATGCTTGAAAATTGAATTGAAAGAGAACCAAGGAAGACTCTGCGGGGAAAAGAGGGATTTCACAGACCACACATGAAGGCCACTGTACGCAGTGTCTGCTGCATGAGGATCTGGGTGACGGGGGACAAATTGTGATGGGTGTAGTGAGACATGACAATTCCGGCAAACAGAATGGACATTATACCTGTAGGTGCAGAGAAAGATTTACATAAACAAAAAACTCATGAAGCGAGACAAAAACATGTCTGTGTGTGTATGTGTGCACCCACCGGACAGTTTGATGCCCTCAGCCAGACCATAGGGGAGGTATGCAAAGATTATCATCATACCAAACTCCAGTGATGGGGTATTCCTCAGATCAAAGTGTTTGAAAAACTAGCCAATGCATTAAGGAATTTAAATATGATGACACTGAGAAAAACACACACACACACAAACACACGCACACACAATAAGTCTGGATACAACGGCTGAGATGAGGCCAGTGAGGGTTCCCAGGGCAGCAGAGCCAAAAAACATTTTAAGAAAGTAACCCAGCGCTTGTAAAAAAGTCTCCCAGCCTGTTACTAAGGAGTTCTCTGAGCGGGAAAATCCCTCAGCTGTGCTGAAAGACAAAATGAAAAAAAATGAAGAAATGCCTGAATGGTACCATCATAAATTCTGTGGGTAAGAACTATATGAGACACTAGAGGGCAGAACATCACCACTTAGTTTGTGTCTGTGTGGGGGTGTACCCGTGTGCGTGTGCCTCTGTGTGTGTTTGTGAATAGGTGCATTTGTAATCCATCCTATAAAATTCTATTCAGTTGGTGAAATTGTGTCACGCCAACAAATGTAATTTGAAGACAATTCTTGTGAGCCACACACAGATTTGAGTTCGGTTACTCTCAGATCCATAATCGTGTGTTTTCGAGTGCAAATTTAATGAAAGAAATGAAAAAGTTGAATTAATAACAAATAAAAGACTTAAAGTATTAAATTTAATATTTTATTCCATAAAAGTTCTACCAACAGCCAGACTGCACTATCTTACTGAGGATCACATCTTAACACTTACTAAGAAACTCCCAAATAAAGGCGTTGGCTGAATGACTGCTTGCCAACTGTAACTGTACCAACCCAAACTGTAAATTAGCTTTCTGAGAAAGCCCATCTGTGAGGTGCTGACAACATGCGAACCGCCAGAGCAGTTCAGCCCATCTATTATTAATGCATTTATTTACTCCAGGCGGGCATGCAGACACTTGAGATCACTTTGCAAGTTTGGATGGATGTGAGCAGGATAAGTAGGCTATAAAGTGAGTCCGGGGAGAGCAAGTAGGATAGCAGTTACCCGAACAAACAAGAGAATCCTGTCGAACATTTCTGTCAAACTTGTCTGTCAAGATCTCGCTGGTCGGGACATTTAGGGACATCTTCATGAACAATTCTGAACAAGTGCTTACTGTGCCCCAATAACTAGAAAGCTTTCATCTGCAGAGTAAAACTCATTTATGAAGGTTGTGAATGCTCCTTTATCAGATCATTAGTTCAAAACCCCAAATTTGGACTTCGGATTCACCAGATTTGAAGGGAAACGAACCCAAACCCTCTCCGTCTGAAACCATTGCTTTGCCACAAAATGCATGTCAGAGACTTCAATGATCTTAGTCAGCTCCTCCTTTCTTGCTCGTCTATCCTGCGAATTGTACGGAAGCGTTCCAAGGTTGGGAAATTGTCTGTCTCCTATTACACCCTTCCTGACAGTTACAATACTGTGTATAACCAGAATACAATGGACTGCCTTCACAGGTAAATGTGATCAAATAAAGGCATGAAAAACAATGAAAGCCATGGCCATTCAGCAATCAGCCACAAAATTATGATCACTGAAAGTCAAAATAACATAACTTATCTTGTTACATTGGCACCTGTCAATGGGAGGGAATATTAAGCTGCAAGTTGAACTTTTGTCTTGAAATTGATGTAAGGATAAATGAGAAAGTACATGAATCTGTAAGTCTTTGACATGGCCCAAACTGTTATATATATATGTTCTGACTGGGTCAGATTATCTCCTGAACTGAAGGACCTTTAAAGTGTTCCCAGTCTGCAGTGGTTGGTAACAAATAAAATGGCTAATCGAGGGCAAATCTTGTTAATGCCCATTCTGATCAGCATCTGAGCTTTTTTGGCAGCGGAAAGGAAACCAACAATATCAAGCAGGCTGATTACATGATAAGGGTGTGTGATCTCATAGGAGGATAAGTTTTCCTTACAAATAATTCTAACAGATTGTACTTTGGGGTTAAGAAAGTTAAACAGAAGAGTTGATAACATTATTATCTTGCTCATAAATGCAAAATGATATATTTAACCAAGAGTAAAATATAGAGCGAGACTCTTACTTTGTCAGGACAATGGAGACTGCGTCGTTCAGGATGCTCTCACCAAAAACCAGCATGTTGAGGACAGGGTCCACATTGAGGGCATTGAAGATGGCGATGGTAGCTACGGGGTCCACAGCTGATATCAGTGAGCCAAAGGCAAAGCTGCAGCAAAAGAGTGAAAGGAAAAGAGTCTCAGGGAGGAAAAAAACCAAGAGAACACACACAGGTAACAAAAGGAAATTCACAACTCCCATCTCAAAGCAGCCACAAGTCATCTAAGTTTGACTATAAGGGATTCAAGAGTTATGGCAGTTTCTATCTTAATATTACCAAACAACTTAACTTGCTTAAAATAATTCTCAACTAGAATGGCCCCCTGTAGCCTGTAGACAAGCTTAAAAAGCTTTGTGAAGAACAGTTTGGAGTTTCTGAATGAATAGGGAAAACGTAAAAAATGCCTAATGTAGAAATACTGTGGGGAAAAAAAGGCGCATAAAGACTTCTGGATCATTCCATCATGTACAAGTGCTTCACTGCTTCAATGCTTTCATCCTACTACCAAGTCTCATGGAGATGCGTAGAGTTAAAGTGTTTGCGTAAATAAAGGAATAAGAACCATCTAGGCTGATATAAGAAGAAGTGTGACGTATCATATATCAGGTGTTGTGGATTCACTATCATTTTAAGTTTTTCTATTAAGTACACATTGTTTTTTTCTCACTGAATATGTCATGGATTTGTTAATTATACTTATATAAACTTTATTGATGCATAGCTTTTTCCAGATTCTCCACCTACTAAATGGCATGCACAATATCTATTCAAATGTGGATTAACTTTACATAAGTGAGGACTGTATTTTGTTACAAAAGCATAGAAACAAAGAAAGTCAAATGGCCCAAACTGTGTGCGTGCAGAAAACGGGTTTAATCACAAAAATGTTGGAACGAAAGCATGCAGGAAAGAACAGATTAAATAACTAATCTTTTTGGAACTTTTACTACCAAATGCTAATCAATTCTTCCAAATGCCATGAATATCTATCTGGATCTTTCTAAGACATCCTGCAAACACACCGACAAATAGCCAGCTTTGGGGGACTGAAAACACATTTTCCCTCCTGCTGGCTGCACCCATTTACTTTTACATTCTTGGGAACAATAGCAAACCCTAACTTCTCTAAAAAGAACCCCTGGGTGTTGAGTAGCATAGTATCAGTCCTCCCCAGCAGCTGGATTACCCTGGCGCTCACTAGTAAACAAACACATTTGCTCGGGCTTGGTTCTGTTAGTCTTCAGCCATTATATTACAACCACCCAGCAATATGTTTTGCCCCAAAAATAGTTCTGACCCATGAGGAGGAATGCATTCCACAAGACCTCTGAAGTGTCGCTGTGGAGATATTATCAGTAGCGCCCATAAATCCGAGTCGTTTGTCCGGAACATCTCCGCACGACTGGATTGTGATCTGGTGGTTTTTAGAGGCCGAGCACTGAACCTGTTGTTTTTTTCAACGCTTCATAGGAAATCTAACACTCACCTATCAGTCATGGTCATCTTGTAGATTACATCAGCCTTAAAACAAATCAGAACAAAATCACTGTTTAGAGTTGCATCAAGGAAATCTTATCATTTGAACATCCATACAGCAAATCAAAATAAAAGAGATTATATGAATTTGCTAAAGCTGCTCATGCGTAAACAAATCCTACATCTGCAGAGGCCCCGGAAGCACCAGTATGACTTCTTGATATTACTACTGTCCTCACCTGCCCAAGGAAATAGATACCTCCTCCAACTATGAAGGCAGAGATGGCTGTGCCAATCACAGCGAAGAGTGTGATGGAGCCAATGTTCTGGAAGAAGTTACCCTGAACATAAATAGACACACAGCGTGAGTGTTCAGTGCAGTAGCACAGCGTTTTTAAATCACAGGTGAAAGAACATGAGCCAGAATTGAGGTGCAATAAAGGTGAAACATATTTAACTCTGTATGAAATATCAGCTCACTGTTTCGGAAGAAGTAGGGAGATGTAAAGAATAGTCTACAGTCCAAAGTGTGCATTTCTTAGCCGATTCTAAACCCCAGGTATTATAATATATGAAGGCAGTGTATATAAATGATAGGCTAGAGCACATAGCACATTACAAATGATATGTATGGCAGAGTGCAGAGCGGCTTATGTTTCTATATCATAGCCACCCTGGGGCAATAACAAACTAGTATCCCGCTTAGAGACAGTCTAATACCTATTACTGTGAATTAAACAGTGTTTCTTTTTTAAGGACAATGATAGTACTTAAATAGTTTAAGTATATTATGATTGGTCTTTTGGGGAATATTTCTGGCTATGATTCTTATTCTGCATATCTGTATAAAGCTATTGTTTGTAATGAAAATAGGTAAACAAACATATAAATGCTGTGCTTTCTGCATATCATGGTTTAAGAACATCAAATTCCATGCACACACTCTGCTTTACCTTATGTAAAGAGTATCCAGATTCAAAGATGATAGGTGGCAGGAGCAAAAGGAAGAACATGTTGGGTCGAAACATTTCTTCCTCCTTTCAGAGAAAATCAGACAAAAGGTTCTTTACAATCCACTGATATCCTGCCAACAGAAACCTGATGCGATGGATTAGTTAGATAAAAAAACTGTGTCATGTTTTGTCAATTAAATGAACCAAGAATTGTATACAAATCCTAAAGCTAATGGAGCTATTATATTTGAGCAGATTATGTTTTTTTTTTGTTGTATGAAAAGGCATTTGCTTGTGGTTATCTCACAAAACCCTGAGTAAATATTCTCTACCGTTCATCTGACCGGACTTAATCATGAGAAGGGAAGGGCTAACGAGAGAGGACATGCCTGAGGGCAACGCTCTTTATCTGACAAAACACATTTGAATGTTGACTTTAGGATTACACACACACACACACACACACACACACACACACACACACACACACACACACACACACACACACAAGCAAACACAGACAAACATCAGGTGTTAAGGCGACGCCTTCCTTCATGCAATCAAATGCTACTAGTGACATTTTCTTCTTTCATACATACAAATGAATACCTGCGGATGCTGTTTTAGCCCAATCAATCAAACACACACACAAACTGTCACACACACACAATCCAGAGAATTTAGCCCGCCCAATTCTTTAGCATTATAATGAAATCATTGTTGCCTCTCAGCTTGCCTTCCAGATCAGGAATAGGCATCATGTGCCAAAGCAGTAATCTCTGGCTACCAATGTGTCTGCGCATGATGCACAATGTGTTCTCATACTGTGTGTGTGTGTGTGTGTGTGTGTGTGTGTGTGTGTGTGTGTGTGTGTGTGTGTGGGGGACAATATATACTTGTGATGTTAAAGTCAATATACTGTATGCATTAGTGAATGTTCAAAGGGAAGATATTATTTCTGGGTTGTGGTTTACAGTGCACTTGCGTTTGTCAAAAGAAGGAGGAGGGCAGGCCCGTATTTACTCCACCTGGTCAATAATCTCACTCACTCATTGTATTATGGATACTAGTTTTGTCTATGAAAAGAGTCGGACTCAACCCCAAAGACCTTGCAAGCAGATGGGTAGGAGGAAAAGTACTTCATGAGAAAATACGCATTTTATGAATTATAACTAGTGTTATAACATTCTGACTTATATCCTATTTGTTCCTATCTCACCAGTTATTCACAGCCACAAAGCTTGAAGTGATTGGCAAATAAGGTGAGATAGTTATACAACACTTTGCTTTATTTAAGACTGAGCAGCAGCTGTCCAGAAGACAACTGTTTTCTATTGATACATTTGTCAGTAGAAAAACCTGTGCTATTCTGTCTGCTAGCGCTTGAAATAGGTCAGGCCTAGAGGAAAGCCTCTGAAGGATGAACGCTGGAGTGGAAGTCTGCACTCCTGTTTAGCAGGCCTTATTATGCATTAACATTTTCAGGAGGGCTCGGCCAAATGCTTCCAGGTTACTGCTTTTTCTTGACATTTATCTCTGGCTTATTTCTACCCTTCAGAGCCTGTGAAAGGTCAGGAATGAATATTAACACATGACACAGAAGGAGATATACCAAGAATGCACCGCCATCTGACATCCATAGCTGTAATTCTGCATGCATTCATGCATGCACATGTTTTACATCCAAAGAAAAGAATGTCTCATGGAGTGACTGACCAAACACATTGGAGCTTTGCAGGCGTCTACACAGATTTAAAGATTGCAAGCGGATGTCCACAAGGGAGTATTTTGTATTATTTGCACAGATTATAGAATGGATTCATATCAAGAATATGCTTATTACATTTTAATTAGCTAAAAATAAAATGCCCATAAACTTTTGCATACAACAGCCCAATGTCTTTAAGTAGGTTGTTGTGTCAAGCAAACCCAAAATGGATTACGATTCATAATTTTTAAAAAAAGGCAAGAGGATATGTCATCTGGAGATGACATATCCTCCTGACATAACCCTTAAAAATGGACATCAGAATATGACACATTCTTCACTCTTTTGGTGTGATCAAAAGAGTGAGAAGTTGATCAACCTCCAGAGTCAACTTAAAATCATATCTCCATGGAAAACCCATAAGATAAAATCTTTAGAAAAAAATAGGCAGAATGTGCGGGGAAGCTATTTAGTTTGCAAGATATGCTTAAGACAGAAAATAATTAAGGCCAGAATGACAGAAGACTATAACCTCCTGTCATTTTTCTGTCAGGGGAATAAAATAACAAGTTGAAACCTCCAAACATTTGACATTATTTGCTTGATTAATGACTCAAACTGGTGATGTAATTACGGATGATTCCCTGATCGGGTCAGTACTAGACTTTAGGTCAGAATGTACTACCAACCTCCTCCTGAGCTCATGAGGAAAAATGTGGCCTAAGGAGGTGTAAAGACATTTCACACTGATATTGATGGACAGCAGAGAAACGTATGTCATTTACTAGGAGGAAAAACGTATTGGATAACACCAGATAGCAAAGGATGAGCGTACTCTCGGGTGTGCTGAGGCAGAAGTTGAGCTAAATGGGAAAAGATGAATAACAAAGATGAAGGAAGCGTCGTTAAAAGAGGGTCGGGAGATAACTTAAAAAGCAGGAAAGATGGAGAGACCTTCATTCAGAGTACGGATTCCCTGGGGGCCCGGTTTTGACACAAAATGACATCACCAAATGGGAAAAAGGCCCCTGAAACCACAATTAAAAGTGCTTTCCCTGTATCACTCCCTCTCACTCTTTCTGCAGCATGAGAGAGATCTATTGAGAGTATGTGCTGTCCTTTGGGGCTTAAAACACACCACTGCAGCCACTGAGGAAAAAAATATGAGCCAGATAATACAGCTCAGCAAAGAATCCCAAAACAGGGCTACATTATAATCAGGGGACCAATGAAGATGCAATTATCTTCACAGGCCTTTCTCAGTCTGTCTGTGTCCGTGTGTGTGTCCGTGTGTGTGCGTTTGTGCTTTGACTGATAGACAAAGTGCCGCTAACATGTTACGTCTTGCTATTCATATATGCTATTTCATCTTTAAACCGTGTCAGAGTACACAAGAGAGTTTGGCAGCTGAGAGAAAAGCAGAGGCAGGGAACAGTACAGAAAAGCACCAAAGGGAAAAGCTTTTCATATGCTGGCTTGTCGGGAGAGGACTGGAGACAGAGGCGTCGGTAGCAAACAGAAAGAGAAGGCCGATTGCTAGTGAAAGGTGACAGCAAATCAAATGGTGACAGTATGTTGTTGCCTGAGGGGTTTGGATGACCTTTCAACAGTGGGCAGTCCGAGAGGGTTGTTACATCAGCCAAGTTGTCCAGCTTTAAAGACACGCTGGTTGAAGATGACGGCGACCTTAAATGTAGCTACAACCATGAGAATGAATGTAATTTAAACCTGCTGAATTAGTGAGTGAGAGTGAAACTAAGACGGATGCCCTCCATTGATTGAGGGTTAAGGATAGACCAGTGAGTAATAAACTGTATGCACAGTTTCTTGAGTTGTGGCTGAAAAAGCAATTCTGACCGAATCACAGTATAGCCGTGGTCTGTGTTACTCACGGAACTATTTCCATGGTGAATCCTGCTCTTGGGGTTTTCCGGGCTCAAACCGAAACTACTTCCTCTCATTGCTCATCATTTTCAAATGTTCTACCCCAATAGATTTTAGTACAAGGAAGGACTGGATTGATTTAGGGAAAGGTCGGTTGCATATAGACACTATTGGGAGCTTTGCCTCCAAAAGTTTTTGGACCATAATTTCTCAAACATTGATCCGATTTAGTAAATTTGTTGAATTGTATCTACTAGAGGAGATTTAACTTATTTATATCATATTATACCCATATTTTAATCTTATGGTTTATAGTTTACTTTGGGAGCTTTTTTACTAAAAATACTCTGGAAATAACTTCACATTTAATTAGAGGAGTTTATTCAGGGGGATTACTTGTACAAGAAAGAGGATTGGGGACTGTCCCCTTGCTGTGGGGGACGACAGTGTTGAAAGTGAAGCAGTGCTTTCAGGTTCAATCAGTGGGTCTCATGCATTAGTCATGCCTAGATTTGATTTTGAAATGGTGCACGCATACATTTTAAGAAATTTCACAAACATTTGCGTGCTTCGCCTGTTCATATGATCGGATTCGGATAAGTTCGGGATTTAAGGATGCATGACAGTGACTCATTTAGCTATCTTTGAAATGTAAGCAGATTCCTTGTCAGATCATGCAAAGACCTTGACAAGAAGTCAAAGCAGAAACACCGGCATTTATTTGACAAAAGGTTTTAAGTTGAAAATATACCAATCTCGAACTCAAAAGAAATGTTTAAATAAATCTAAGGTTGATCAAGACATCCTTAAAAAATCTATGAGGGAGCCTATTTTATTATATATGGACAATTCATTTTCCCTTGCAATTGGTAATTCCAGTGCAGAAGTTGATCCGTGGAGTCTAAGTTCTAGTGATACCAACAGTGTAAGGGGATCCCTTTCATTTGGGGGGTATATCAATCAGTAAATAACAAATTCTAGTTAAGTTGTTGTGTTGGAACAAGGATTAATGGGTAAGCCTAGGGATGTGAGCAACTTTGACAATGGCCAAATTATGATGGCTAGATGACTGGGTCTGAACTCCTTCAAAACTGTAAGACTTAAGAGTTTTTCTGTTTTGTAGTTTTGTAGTGCATTACATTGCAGAACTTTATTGGTTTCAAATGGGGGAACTGTAAAGTATGAGGTAGATGGTTTTACAATTTTCGCCGATTAGGGTATTTTAGCATTGGTTCAGAATTATTCATAAACAACAGTTAAACAGTCATACTCTTAAGCTCTTGTCTTCAACCACACAGTGACAATTCTCCCGAAAAGGCATCGCTTCATAATTATAGAGTGATAATAGTTTGTTAGTTTTTCAGACATATAAATGGACAGGTGAGCAGGTCAACTTGTTGCAGCTACACACAACAACAAAGATAGCGGTCTAGAGATTCACAGGACAGAGCTAAAGGGGGCTATGGTTACTACTGCTGATGACTCAGCAGTACCGTGGGGGGCCCAAATCTAAATACAATGACCCCAGTGTGCAAGAAACATTGACACAACCTGTCCTCCTTTCCTCCCTTCCCCCTCATTTTGCATGTCTGTCTCTACCTCTTGTTCTCTCATTCACTGGCAGAGAACAAGGAATGTTAATTAAAGGCTGTGAGAACCAGGAGAAAAAGAGAGCGTTCATAGGGAAAGATAGCAAGGAGAAAATAATGTGTGCCAATGTGAACGAGATGGAGAGATGAAATCTGTGACAATAAAAGGGGTCCAGGAAGAGTGATTGATCGAAAAGGCAGGCACAGAACGTGAGATTACAAAAAACCTGGAGCAAATAGACGACAGATGGGTTTTTGGAGAAGTTGTTGTGGGAAAAATAGCGTCATTCGTATCATTCCTAAAAGCAAGCCAACAGTAATAATCGGATCTGTAAATACAGTTTAAGTACAGTTATTATTAATATTGTATTAGCAGTTAGAGACATTTTTTTAAAGAATTCAAGTAGATCCTACAATTTAAGGTATTACACTGAATAAGAAGCCAGGTATAAGCCTTTGCAAAATGTTACATTACATACAATATGTGTTTGTTGTTTGTGGAAGAATACATTTGTTTTATTGTTTATGCAACAAAAAATCCAACCAAAATAACAAATATTAATTGAGAACTGTGTGGTAATTGTGAACAACGATTGTTGTAAGTGCAGAGAGGACACACATAGCTGTGCAGCAGGGTGTGAATAAGGAACCCTACCTTCCAGTTGGCCAGCTCCTGAAACTCAATGAACTTAATAAAGCCTCCCATTAGAATCCCTGGAAAGAGTGAGAAGATAAGAAAAACAGTATAATTGTTTAAATATTTCAATACATACTGGGAAATTTTCAAACCAACTAGAATACAGATGGAGTGCAAACCTGAGGCAGTGCTGTGTTAGTGCTTAAAGTGATTGGATGGGTGGCAAATATCCACCATAGTTTGGGGATGATGTAGACAGAAAGCATTTAAAAAGGGCTATTGTATTAGCTTTGTCTCTGGGAAAGTCCCCTTGGTCCTACAGCTCTCTTGTTACACAATCCAGCAGAGCATTAATTAAAAGGATTAGGAAAAAAACAATGTTGTGTAAAGGGTAGCGAAAGACACACAGAAGGAAATATGCATCATAGGATTATTGAAGACCCAGGCAGATGGAAGGAGATCATGAAAAAGAAGATAAATCATTAGCGAAGGGAAGTGATGAGGAACGAAAGGTGTCTTTCCTGATTTTCATGCATAGTCATCTCTTCTCCCCTGCTCAAACACTGAAACACGATCTATGTCCTACGTAATGTGTGGGTCACACAAACGGAAAGGCCTTTCAGGGTCAACACGGATGTGACATACTGGGAGAGGAACTGCATAAACACGTGAAAAAGGAAGACAATGGAATGCATTGCAGGAAGTGAAATTAACCTGAACTGACCTCTCCTATGGGGCAAAATTATACGTTTTTAGCTTCCATTATTTTAGATTAACGGTCTTAAAGACGGGTATATGACTTAATTTATTTGAGTACTGTAATCTGACAGATGTTTGTGGCATACACAATTTGGAAATAGTTTGAACTTGAATTAGAATTGTCACACAATAGCTTTAAGAGATAAAACACAAAGAAGACAGTTCTGAGTAAGAGATGGCAATCATGAAAATAGGCGTCAAATCTCCCAAATCATTCGCAGCAAAACATTTTTCTACACAGCACCTTACATGAGAACTCACCTAGGGACACGACAGCCACGCTCTCTGGAAGAAAATGCAGCTTGAGCTTGATAAGCAGGTGTACTAGTATGATGCAGATACCTGGGGTGCATGGGGAGAGCACTGAATGAATATTCAGGACAAATACATCAATATCTCAAACATCATGTCACACCAACTCGGATCAGCCCAAAAATAAACTCCAAATCATACAGTGGTACGATCTTTTCACCGAGTTGTTTTCCTGAACATAACCTGATGTAGCCTGGGCAGGAACTTCTGTGGAAGAAGTGTTATTTATCTCTGTCTGGATTTCCCTTCATTGAAATAATAATTGAGACTTCAAATTCAAATAGCATTAGTCGATATAACAATATTACAAATTTGCATTATGCAAAAAAGTACGACTTTGAAGCTGATGCTTATCATCTACAGCTTTACATTTTTACAATGGAGGATAATTATTCCCAATTCAATTTGAATATTAGTTTTTAACATCGACATTGGCTACAAATCAAAATATGAATGTTCTAATCTGACAACTGCAGATAAGCACAATTTGATGATTAAGTCAAAGCCCACATGAAGTCAGCAGAGTTTTGTTCATCAGGATAAGGATTGTTCATAGGATGCAGTAAATAACTAGACTAGTTATGTAGTTAGCTACATTAGGCTAGTGCTTCTAAATAAAGCACATACAATCTGTTGAAGGGAATCCTACAAGTTTTTTAAGTGTTTCTGTGAAATGCTGTTTAGAACTAATGTGTGGTCAGCGTTTGGTTTTCAGATTTAAACTCTCAAGTGGCTGCTCAATATTAATGTCTTACATCTCACTCAAACCACTGATAACAAGGTCTAACTTTAGAGGAGGAATGACTATGACTCTGCAAGCATCTCATCACCCAAGAAATAAATGCCGGATGGGCATCCCTGGTTCCTAATAAAATGTAATTGTACATGTCTACAAAGTGAATCATTGGTGCTTTGGTAACAGTATGCATTATTCATGAGATTTCCTTGGTCTAAACCCTTACAGTGGTATTTGACATGCAGTGAGCTACGGGGCATAATGACCACTTTGTGACTGAAGAACTTCTTGACCTTCCACATGTAATGTGCAACCACATCCCTTCGCTTATCCACTTCCATCACTCTAAGTCACCAGGCCCACTGCTGATCAAATGAAACACTAATGTGGTGGTACATTTGCTCAACATTATTTGCTTTGGATTACTCAAAATAATGATATTTTCCACCATGAATTTATTTCATTCTCTCTTATTATCTTTCCTATTATCCATCCTATACTCTAAGAAGGACACTGGATTAGATTCCTCTTGTAGAACAACGTATGTGGGGAGTTTACAGCGACAGTAACAGACCGGGAGACAAAATTAGACTTAGGCAGTTATTCATCAATGCAACAACAGAGATACTGACCAATAACTAGCAGGCTGAAGAATATAGTCAACCCACTGGACTGCTCTTCTTCCTGTGCTTTGACCCCTGTCTGCACAGGGAGAATGGGTTTTGGTGTTGGGGGTGCCTGTGTCGTTGGCTTAGCAGTAGGTGTTGTGGAGTGCATGGTTCCATTGCCAAAGCTGTCAGTGTCATTGGAATTTCTGCAAGGACACAATTCCGAAAAAAGTTATTTTGTTTAAAAGCATATAAACAATCAGTCAATCAATAAATCTAAAACCCTGAATTAAATACAAATTGAAATCACACTACTGTGTAATTCGTCATAGTAAAACTTTGCTCAAAAACAAACTGTATATTTGGAGCATTGAGATACTTCAGTTTATATAAAATTATGTGATTTTTCTTTTAGACCTGATCCTCTTAGAACATAGTACACATTGCCGATAATACGCAAAGACTGTAAAAAGTAACTTCTTGATCTGTTTCAACATACTGTAGTAATAATTTCAACTGTATTTAAACTCACCTAATAATAATAAGGGTTTTAACACCAAACTCAAACGCATATGTACCATGCATATGTATGTGTGTGGGTGTGATGCATTATAGCAAGTATAGTTTTACTGTAAATATATTAAAATATAGCAAGCCATACATGCACTCATGATACAATTTGCACATTTAGATGGGATGCTAAACTGCTTTCCTATTTTGGGTGCTTGTACTAAGCATTGTCAATAAAGTTGACGGAATTTAGATAAATATGATAATTGTGGTTATTCTGGTTCTGTTGTTGCTTATTATCGTCGTTCCAATGTTTTGTGCATAGCCTTTTGGTTGTCTTCTAAGCAGTTATGCTGCTGAGAAGCACTAAAATACTTTACTTAAGACTATCGGGGTTCAGAAGTTGTATCAATTAAGGAGTAAAATCTTCAGGTTCTTTTATTGTCAGTCAACTACAAACACAGCACTAATGAACGATATGTCGTTTCTCATGGGCTGGAAAACTTTGCAACATAAATAAATAATAATAATGTTAATAATAAAATACCACAGAGATATTAAGTAAGACAAACATAACATACAAATATCAATAACAACAACAGAATAACAACAGTATTGTAAAGTAATGTTGAACCGAGTTAGTTCTTTATTTCACTTTTTGCTCATTTAACTGAAAAGACACTATAAATCTAAAGAACAATTAAGTATTTAAACTGTCTTTTTGGTGGACATGAGTTTAATAACATTAGGACTCAAGCTAGTGCTGGCTAGTTAGCTACATTAGGCTAGCTTACTCCAGAGAGCACTGAATTGATATTTGTAGTTTCAAACCTAGCAGATGAACCAATATTCTGCTTGGTTTCATCAGTTGAGTCGGATCCGTCTTCTCTTCCATATTTTTTCGATGTTTGCGGGTTTTTATCTTGTTTATTATCTTTAAGGACGGTATCCCCTCCTTCCTCTCTCTCAAGCAGGTCCGACGAGTCCTCCCTCCTTCCTTGCTGTGACACGCTCGAATTTGCGATCGACAGCAAAAGAAACAATGACAGGAGTGTGCGGCAAGCGCCTTTCATTCTCAAATCTGTCCTTTTAACCTCAAAAGCTACGATTTGTTTTAAAATAGATTGGAAGCTCCATATCTAGAGCTACGTGTATCTGTTGACATCAAACTACTTCCGGGTTGAGAGCGTCATAGGGAGTTGTAGTCTTTTACCCCGCGTGCGTGACGTGACACAACAGAGAATTCGGTTAACGGTTGCAGCTCCACGCACAAATACCCGTACTACACTAACATACTTTAATGTGGATGCTGTAGTTTTTTGGTGGATTGTAGAATTTATCGTCGGCGACACTTACTGCACCTGCTGATGCAGGAAACACAAAACGATAGCTAGAATAACAGCAACAACAGGGGATTGTGGAATGAAATGTAGTATTTTACTCATGGTAACATACCATTATATGATGTGCATACAAGTATGTGAAATACAATGACCAAACATGAGTGTTGGCAACATAATCAATAATAATAAACTTTATTTATGTAACACATTTCACACAAGAAATGTGGCTCAAAGGGCAAACAAATAAATAAAAAAGGCAGGGTGGGAAAACAATGTAAACGTGAGAATACAGGTAAAAATGAAACTGCGAGGATAATCAATAGAAAATGAAACACAGGATAAATACAAATATTGAGCTTAGTCTAGCACACAAATGTATAAAATCAATAAAACCAAGCGTTTGAGTTGTACAACAGTTCAAGGCGAAGTACAAATTTCTTTCAAACCTGTAGAAAGTGATTTCGATTTAAAGGCTAATGTGAAGAGAGCAGTTTTAAACTTTCTTTTTCAATTTTATTAAACTGGCTTCGTTGATTGGTAGTGTGTCCTGGATGTTATTTCTGTTGTTTCTGGGAACTTTCAATAAAAAAACCAAATGTTATCAGAGAGGTTTTGAAAGCGAATGATAAATTAGGGAGTTAGCAATTTAACCAGGGGAGTATTCCAGAAAGTGGGTTTATTGGAAACTGAGTTTGTTAAAACCACCTTCAGCAGTAATGTCCAGTCTGCAATAAGTACTTGAAGCTTACATCACACACCAAGACTTGTAGCATCACATTTAATCTAGGGAGTTGATATGCACAGATTATTATTAGTCACAGGAATGCATTTGCATTTCACTTTCCAAATGCATTTAATTTGTCAGAATGTTAACTTGGTCAGATGTTTCTCACATTAGCCTATTTTTGTCTCTCTTTTCTCTCTCTGACCTGTTTGTAAACTGACTATCATGTTTTGTAAATGTCTTTCTGTTTGATACCATGAATATTCATGTCAGAATTTATTAATATTATTGATATCAGATCTAATAAACATTTCTGATATTTGCCATCCTATCTCAAGTAATAGAGATAGTAGAGTAAAGTTAATTTAATAACCAATACTACTAACTATAGAATGCACCCAGAGCGCACAAACCTACATCAAGGGCAAAAACCTTGTTTTACTCTCTTCTCCACACTCCTAGACTTTGAGCGCGGTATTTCGTTTATGAGTTCCCACAATGCCTGTGTAAGATTTAGACTTAAAACAACATGTTGCATTTCCTGTTCCTCTCCTGTATAAAAAAAATCAAAGGAACAAGGCACAACAGTAGCAAAAGTTTAGGAAAAATTCATGCAGATTTCTCCATTAATGTCGGAATTATTGCCAGCCTCTTAATCTACTGAAAATTTCGACATCCCTCTGAGTATCTCTCAAATACTCTGTAGTTGTTGTCTCTTGTGCATTCCACATCAGCATAATAATAATAATAATACATTTAATTTGTAAAGTGCATTATAAATTAAATGTATTATTATTATTATTATTAAGCCCCCATCTCCACCCCCAAAGGAACATCAAAAGAACAAAAGCATCAATTATGGACATAGTTTCAAGAGAGCGCCTCACCACATTCCAATGTCACAACATCAAACAGCTTTTTACTTTTTTTTATTTTCAAATGCTGCGAAATTTGTAACGTCACTCATATTCAATCATCTGTCGGTTATGCAAAAACCTACCTCTGAGTAAAATTTCATACACAATCTGTCCATTAATATTTTCTGTAATCTTGCTGAACAACAAACAGACAAACAAACTCAGGTGAAAACAAAACCTCCTTCCTCACTCTCTGAGTATCTCTTAAATACTCTGTAGTCGGTGTCTCTTGTGCCTTCCACTTCAGTGTTTCTGTTCAGCCCACTTTTGATCAGCCCCAAGCTCCACCCCAAAAGGAACATCAAAGGAACAAAGGCATCAATTATGGACAAAGCTTAAGGAGGGCACCTCAACACATTCTAATGTCACAACACCAAACGGCTTATTATTTTATTTTATGTCATTTTCAAATGCTGCGAACCATGTAACATCAACAAAATGTTATCATATGTTGGGTATGCCAAAAACTACCATTGTGTAACATTTCACGTCCAATCTGTCCATTATTTTTTCTGTACCCTTGCCGAAAGACAAACAAACTCGGTTGAAAACATGACCTCCATCTCTGGCAGATGTAACAATAAAGATATGCTCTGATGTCAGGGGCATCTTGAACAGTAGCCCAGAGAGGCTGTCAAATAAGAAAGAACATAATGTGAGAGTGTGAGCTGCCATGATGTGCTTCCATCTTCAGCATTGTACCCTGCACAGTGTGCCCTGGTGTTAGGGCTGACACTCTTTTCCCCCCACACAAACACATCTTTGGATTTTTTGATTTGAATCTGATCATTATAAATATGGCGGTTTGTTATTGGCATCAAGTATCGGTGCTGCATTGATTGCTCATCATCAGAATGTGCATCCTTTTCACCTACACAGCTAGCATATCATCATCCCTCAAGAAGCGGAAGGTTTTGAGGGGCGTCTAACTGTTTGTCTAAGTGGCTACATTGCTTCCGATTTCTGCGTCGCCTGCTGACATTAAGATTTGAGCGCGTGCCTGTTCGCTGGGCGCTGTTAACGCCCACTTGAGTGCTGCTCATTTTGCGAACGCGGGATACCCGATTCATCGGCCCAGAAGGCAGGAGGCGGCCAAACACCATCCGCGACACTGAATGATGGTCTGTCACCGACGGCATTGGTCCAAAAAAAACTGAGCTACCACCGTCAGCTGCGTCCATATCTGACATAGTCCGTCCACCGGAGCTGAAGCCACCCTGACGGGAATGGATTTTCTTCAGTAGGACATTTCCAGTACTCGACCTACCGCGGAAATAGACTGATATCCTCGCCGCCTGTCTGCCACTGACCGGCCACACTTACTCGGTTCATCTAACACGTCCGCCGGCCGCTGGTTCTGGGATCTGGACGCATCGGATTTGCTCCATCGTGGTTGAAGCGTAAACGTGCCTGTGTGTGCTTTTGCTGCCTGTATAATGCCGACACATTTGCGATTCCGGAGAAGGTCATTCCTTGGGCTTTTATTCCTGTTTTCACTGTCCACCTCCGCATTGTATTTCATCTACTCCGCCCCCGGAATCGGTGAGTAAACCTGAAGCGGTGGTATAACATTAGATGATCGAACCGCAGAATGAGGCGAGGCTGTAAAAATGGGTTCTTTAGTCATGTGTGCCAGTGGGAGATATAGAAGTGCGACGGGGCCATGCGTCTCTGCTGAGCCTCACATCTCTCCCAATCGATGATGAGACTCAGCTGATGCCGGAACTCAGGCCTGTAATATTCATGTACCTGATCATGGTAATAACAGTGGTGAGCATCACAGCTACTGTAATCATACTAATGTTCAAAACAGCTATGATTGTAAGCCCTACAGTGACTGGCGCCATGGGGTAATATAATATTCTGCCTTTCATTTAATTGTAGGCATGATCCATGGATAGGGCAATTTAGGCCCAGTGGTGCTCACACTGTTTTTAATATGGTGGGGTAAAGGTCAGGTTATGTAGTCACTGGCTTAAATGAAATTTGTGAATTCAACTTTAGTAGGGGCTGTGAGCGTTCATGAGATCATCAGCTGTCTGTAAGTCACATGCAGTAGTGTGATATCAAATGTAATGAATCCCTCTTATCATCATTTTTAATTAATGTACCTCATCATTTCCTGTTTCCTCTTTCTTATCACTTTGTCTTTGAATATGAACTCCTCTGGCACATCAGTCATCGTCAGTGTGTGTCATCTGTCGTTTTCTTTTCTTTGGGATGCTGTATCTTTAGGTCATGGCCCCCATTTCTATCAGTCAAGATAGCTAGGCTGAAGAATTCTTGCTATTTCGGTCATTATGTGATTCGCAACCATTAGCCACCGTTTGGCAGCCCTACATACAAGGTTTATCCTGCTGCATATATCTGATTGTGAAAATGGGACTTCCACTTATACCTTTAATTCAGTACTAAAATGAATGAGTTGGAACTTTTCGCTCGATTCGTCCTCCACAGCTCTGGAAATGAGCAGAAATAAAATGGTTGCCGATATTCATCTATTTTGTGCGAGAGAGGTTGAAAGGTGAGAGGTAATATACGAGGTACAGACAATGCCTGGTTACTGGAACCTTCTGCTGTTTGCTGCCTAAGTCATAGCTAGTTGGATATCCTGTTGTACTGGCTGAACAGGCATGATTGACCTTACATTGATTCTCCTGAAACATTCTCGTGTCTACACTAAGAAAGGACAGGTATAAAGAAGTAGGAAATGTCTGAGCCCAAATAAAAAAGTAAAATACTGCAGAAAGTCTCCCAATATTTGAATGATGATAAATTATAACATAGCTTATCGGAGCCTAAATAAGAAGCATTCATTGAAGCTGTGGGGTCTGCCCAGGTGAGTGAATAAGTGTTTATGCCATACACATGTAGCATTTCTAAACCATCAAAGAGAAAGGGGCCCCTTTTTACTCATCAAAATGGATATCGATCCATTCACGCTTTTTACCTGCTGTGGACAACTTGATCAATAACTGGATCGATTCTTATATAGAGAACACATTACTGACAGGAATAGACTGTGGAAGTCCCAGCAACGGAGAGCAATGAATTTGTAAATTTGAACCTAATAAACAAATAAATCACCCAGCAAGTTCTTAATTCACTTGTTCACCATTTCCCTAAATTAAAAATTGATGGTGCTGGTAACTGACGAAGAGCTGTTTTGGGCCGTATCCGTTCTCTTTGGTGTTGATTATTGTAGGCTTGTAATGACCACGTGGATTATATGTGGTCTGTTAAGAAACATAACAAGGACCAGGCAGCTTATGCTGCTGTTACTAAAAGCTACAGTTTAGTCTTTGACTCTCAGATTGCCTACTGGAGCCCTTGTATCAGGGAACTCAGATGGGGGGTTTGGGAGGTCCTTCTTAAAGGGAGGTCAAATCTTTGGCATTAGCTGGTTGAACATACTCACTGGTAGTAGTGGTATAAATGACTTGTCATTAGCTGAGGCTGTATATCCTGTTGACAGGGATGCAGCAGTGATTCCCAGGCTTGTCAGACAGAGATAAAGCAGCAGCTATTGTGGCTGGTTAACAAAACATTTTAAACCACAGCACAACGTTAGCGTTTGATTTAACAAGCCTTGAAGGTATAAGTGATCTTAAATATTGGATCTCCTTTAAGACCTAATAGCTGCATTAATGTTAATATACAACATTTCAAATCAACTCTCTTAAGTAAGACTGTATCTGAATGATCACCATTGATTTGCTTGTAGCTATTATAATCTATTCACATAAAATTCTCACATTTTTGTCTCCTATAGCATTGGACTGCACAATTATGGCCAAAGGGATTTTCCCGACAGTTATTTTTCATAATTAATAATTGATTTAATGAACTGTCAGGCACATGAACGGCTCCAATGCTCTGCTTTACTATAAGTCGATGATGGTAGTGAAGCCATTGAGAGCTGTGCGATCCTTCTCTGTTTCCCCTTGTCACTCTGCACACAGCCCAGCAATTACTTTATTGGGAACATATATTTGACCAAATGTGACGCCATTACAGCAGTTACAGGGTTTCACCGCTATCGATGTCGTACTTGATAATGGACAAGGCGTCACCACTGCCTTTGGCAACATTTTCTTGACCATGACACACGCATGTTTTGCGAATCACACATTTCTAAAGAGGTCTTTGCATATGAATTGTCTGTTCGTTAACATCAGTTTGCACAAAATTTAAGATACTTCCAAATGTTGTATGGATGATTTGCCACGTTTTACTCCACCAGACATTTAATGTTCGTTTTGGCCATCTGTCGTGTATTAGTGTCTTTCTTTTGAAATAAAGCGTTATTCATCTGGACTGCATCTACTGACTCTATTCAGAGGCAGCACAGTGCAGGGCAACAGCTGTGATTGGTCAGGCTGTTAAAATAATCTGCATTTTAAATGCAACTTGATTATGTTCATTTAATTATGGGGCAACATTTTGATAGAGAAAACTGGATTAATTGTGCAGCCCTTTTTCGGTATTCAAATGTTCAGTGGCAGGCACTTTTCAAAGGCGAACTGGTTTGCTTAAAGTGATCATATAGAAGGGAACACTGAAAAGAATCAGAATTAAAAAACATACAAAGATGGAAAAGGGCAAGTGATAAAAGAGGAGGAGGGGAATATGTAAAGGAAGAATGAAAAACGATGAGCCAAGCTCCTTTCCTTCATCCCATCATGAACCCATCATGAACACCTGAGCATGGCTTAATACCCGCCTGGCTTCTCTGCAGAATGCCCCAATTCCACGTCTTACTTCATTTCTTTCTCTCCCGTCTCCCATCTTCCACAGTCCGTCTCTCGGTTTCCCTGCCTCCATTTACTCATATGCATAGACACCTCAGCCCCAAGTTGCCCCTGAGCGTGGTTGCTGACTGATGCGGGCTGGGAATGCAGGCCACAGCTGGGCCTGATTGCAGCATTTTATTTAATTAAAACATGAGAGGATCCCATTGGAGTGAGAGCTAAGGAAGACACAAGCCCTATTTATAGGTTTGAGCACAAATGCACACACACTTTTACATCCTGGGAGAGCAAAGAAGACGGGCTTTTCCCCTCGACTTTAGAGACCAGGTTCATCTACCTATCTGAATGGCCAAGCGTGTGTGTGTGTGTGTGTGCGTGTGTGTATTGCTCTATTTTAGTGTTTACAAGATTTATTTTTTCAAGGCCTGGCCTTCTCACTGCCAGAAGTGAATCTCAACGATGACATTCAGGTTGCCTAACATTAGAGGCGCACCAATAGCAATTTTCTTTGCCAATCACCGATTTTTAATTGAATTTCTAAAATCAAATGAGTAATTTATTTTAAGTGCTCTTATTGTGAAGGATTACAGTGGTAGTAAGGCTGGTCGGCATTGTGTATGCATTCTGACCTGATGAAAATAATGTACCCTCTGTCATCGCCGCTGTTCATTTCTTAAATCAGTTGCTAGACATTTTGAAATGAAAATAAAGCTTACTAAGCTTCCTACAGTCCATTATATTATATATGTTCCTGGAGGTGATTCATTTTGAATACCGAATTAAGTTTTCTGTACCGAACACTTTGGGTTTTTCCGCCTTTTGTAACTTGAAACTTGCCATCTTCCTTTGGTTGATTCCCTTTGAGGTGTCTAATTAAGTTTGTTGTGCTGAACGTTTTCGGGGTTGTTCCTCCGCACCTTATTTAATATTTACTAGTGTTACAAATTGTGAGCTTTATGTTTTCTGGTTTACTTGTGAGATGTTTGGAGCCACGGTAACTTAAGCTTGGTGTGCGTGTAACCGGCACGGAACCAGCTGAGTGAGGCTGCTCGGCCGATTACAGTAAGGAATGAAGGTTTTCAGCTACAATAAGTAAAATGAATGTTTTGTCAAACATTTCACGGAGGCATTAACATTTTGACGGAGTAACCATCTTGACTCGACATGCAACAGCAAATATTGTTAACGGCAATATACCCTGGACTGCTTTTGTATTCAAGTCATCGCACATTCGGCTTTGAGGCAATCTTTTGGGAATCAACACATTCACATGCCGTTTCTATCAGTCATCCTTCCCCCTGAACTGTTTTGAGGGTGAAGACTGCCAGTAAGTACATATACCTGAAGCGAATGATAGCAATGTAAGCACACCTCCTGTTATTACAGCAAGGAAATAATTGTAGATCTGCAGGTGTTGTGTCTGCAAATTGGCCTGCTTTATGAGCATTATACTTATCAGCCATAACTAATCATAAAGTCTGTCTGGCCCTTGTTTTTAGGCTTATACAATAAAGATATGGAATGATAAGCCCGTTGTGATGCAATGAAAGAGTGAAGCGTTACACTGAAACCAATATCGTAAGGAGATTCTGACAAGATTATTGACTTTAATGAGGAATAAATTGGATTACCTAAATAATGCATATGCAACCTCAGAAACCCATGTTAGCATCAGGCTTTGAGTGCCAGACCAAACCATCCCACTCAAGTGGCTATACTCAGCTTTTAGAGCTTGCCATAATAACAAATATTTTCCCACTATCTGCAGCACAGTAGGCTTTTGCTAGATATACTAGATATGCTATGTTGTAAACTACAAAAGATAAATAAACTTTATTATTGTGAGTCAAATAATTCATAATACAGTATGTCTTGATACAATTCTTGTCAGTCTTACGTTACTGTAGTGATATATTACCTTGAGATAATGAGGTTGAGTCACAACATTTCTTGTTGTTATTCTGCTCTGTCACCAACACCTTTTTACAGTTTATGGCTCACTTATAATTTAAGGCTGTTACATGTCATCAGTGGGTTGATGAAAGGTGAAATCCGGTCACCACCAAGTATCTTAGTATACTATACTTTTCGTCACTGTGGCTGATAAGACTTGGATCAACTGACAGCAGATTTCTTGATAACATTTTTTCGGCATCTGAGGGTTAAACTTGGTTACACGCATACAGTGCTGTGAAAAAGTATTGACTTCTACTTGGTTTCTTCTCTTTTTGTGTTTATGTAATATTCAACTGTGCAAGATCTCCAAACTAAATGTAACATAAAGCGAAGGCAACTGGAGTAAATCCAAATTGCTATATAAATGATAGCTGTATATATCCAACCAAAAGATGATCTAAAACAAAAAAAAAAAAGTACATGTCAGAATGTTCCATTACGTTTTCACTGCAAAGTATTACAATGTGCTGTAATCCACTTTCTAAAAATGCTGTTTATCGTTATCATGGAGAAATTTGCTGTTTGCTGTGAGAAATTATCCAAACATTTTTCATTTTTGAGTCATTTTTGCTTTATCTCACTTTGTCCTTCTCCAATTAATCACTGAAGTTAAAGTTTTTGATATGTGGTTGCCTTGCCATCAGCTTCATGGCTGAAATATCATAGGCCACTTATTTGCTGACAGTCTGGGCACTTCTGGCCCTAATGGCACTGCACTTTCTTTCCTATCTGCTGCTGATTACACTCGTGGCTCCAAAGTATCCGGAGAAAGCTGTTTTACATTCCCTCTGGTCACACCCATGAAACTTATTTGTGACTGTGCATGTATGATTGTCCGTTCACAAGTTTCTGTTTGTTTGCGCTACTACTTCCTCTAGAACTGATTTTCCAACATAAAAATGGGGGGCTTCCTTTACCCTGCTACATTTGAATTCTAATTTGCGTAAAACCTTGCTATGGTAAAGATTAGAAAGATTATCTTCGCACTATGCAGTTTTGTGCTTTGCATTAGAGGGAGATGAAAAGTTTTTTCTTGCATTTAACTAGATTAATATTTGTCTAACAGCCTTTCATGGACATTAGTCTGTTAAACTGGCTGCTTAAAGGGGGGTAATTCATTAACTTGGATGATGCGGAAAACAGAGTTCCACTGCATTCTATGGAACTTAAGTTTTTTATGTCTGCTAACAGGAGTTAACAGAGTTTATGTGATCAGTGTTGGGACAAACAGTTTTGAACAAATGTCAATGAAATATTTTTAAGAGGTTAGGCCCTCAGTTGGGGAATAAGAGATTAGATTTTGAGGCTTATCTTCAAGATCATATTGGAACAGGATTTTTATTATTTTTTTTACATTACTTCTTTGTCACCATGACCTGTCCTACTTTGATTCTGAACGGCTTGGTATGAGGATGAGTTTTTCCTCATGTTGTCGAAGTTCTTTCGGGGAGGAACTATATTAGAAATATCATCATTACACATAACCATTCAGAAGCAGAGAATGGTGCCTCATACCATTGCCGTAGTTGAATTTGTAAATTTGCTTTGTGGACTATGCACCTGCCCCCTAGTTTCTATACAGAGTAGCATTCTATGTCATTTACACCTTTGAGGAAAGAAGGCATATACCCCAAATCACTACTATCTGTAGTTTAACCTTAATTCATAAAGGTTGTAAAAGGTTTATATACGTCAAAATATTGTTTTGTTTTTTATAGCTTTGCTGGTGGTGCTCATAATTGGTGAGATTCAGACACAAATCATCTGGCTGTGGCTTCAGTGGAAAGCAAAGCAGTTGTGAGTGAGAGTCCAACTTGTATTTATATGTATATTGGTGTAAATCTATCTGGGGAAAGCGGTGTCCATGGTTGTAGTAGTCGTGCCCATGTGTGGTTAGCAGTCATGCTGTTTCCGTGCTGGTGCCTCGCTTTTATGAATGCGGTACAGTTATTGTGGCACTATAAAAACCATCCATGTCTTCCTCGTCCTCAAGGATTTCTGTAACGCTACACCCAACAAGCCCACCTCCAATCCCCCCTCTGCTTCTTAATTGATCCATCCATTTAGCTCAACACAGCCAACTTCTTAAGGCTAATTTCCAGAGTTTAGGAAAAGCCGGTGTAAAATATTAACTTTGTGCTAAGCTGCTTCGCACTGATTCCACTGTGATGTACATGGTGATGAATAAAGGGGTGGTACATTTAGCAACTTCTTTATTTATTGTCCGTTCTAGACACAGTAAATATTTTAAGTAAATAGTCTAAAATCAGAATGAAAGGAAATCACAAAAAGTGCAGCACTTCAATCACTGAAATGGCTCTGGCTGGGGTACTTGAGGTCTGGCATTTGGTATTTTTACTGTAGTTGTCATGGTTCCCTGAGGGCTTCTTCCAATCCAGGACCCCAGTCTTTTTTTTATCGTCACGATAACTGCAGAAACACGTCATCCTTGTTCCCACGGTGATTGGGGAGAAAACAAATCCCCAAGGTTACAGTTGTAAGTCATTTGGGACAGAGCCATGGCCTGTCTCTTTATCCACATCATCTGCTCAATCCGAAGGGGATACTTCTGCAAAAGCTGTTACGACTAGTCTAAATACTAGTGAACAGTGATTTCTGGTTGTTACCTCTGACATGTCAAAACAACGTTTACATTTCTGTGTAGAATTTGCAATTGTAAATCTGCCTGCTATTACTTCACTGCTCTTTCTAAGGGGCTTGTAACTCTGAAAAGTACTCTTTTAACAAAGGACTTTAGTTAAACATCAATAAAGTGGGCGTTCACTGTACTTTGTAAGGCATGAGCATTACTCTTAAAACCTTTCATTGACCGTGTGATCCCCTACCCTCTATCCCCCATCAAACATACTGTTTATATTGTGACACTGTAAAATGTCAAACATTCTTGTCCTTGTATTTGAAGAAGACTAAGGAGAAGATACATTGTTGCTTCTATCTGTACTCTTAAAATCTAAAATGTCTAAATCTAAAACTATCCAAATCTAAAACTATTGGATTTACATTTTGTGGATTTCTATAATTCCACAGGAGACAAAGCAGTCGGTCTAACTACCAGTGTTGTAACATGCAATGTACATATCTGCTGAGTAGGGCTGGGGAATTTAATCGTAAAAAATCTCAATCTCAATTCAGATCCACGTGCAATCTCATCTCTGAAGTAGACCTATAATGATTCTCCAGCTTTTTAATGCATAACATAAGTAAAGCCAGCTCACTGTGCCGAGTCAGGCCTGCCCATTTAAGAAGGTGGTTCTATAAAGAACCTCTGTTCAAAGTGAGTATATATTGTCTTAATTTGTTTGAGGAAAACAAATGTGTGCATCCTGTAATGACTGTTTACTGTTCTTGTATTACTTGTAACCCAGCGTCCTCATACCTTGATCTTTGCTTCTGTTACAGTTGATGTAACTACAACTGAATTCTGTTTGGCCTACCGATAGAAAGCTACGGCAAACAGAGTGTGATCTCCGTGCAAACACAGTAACTCTAGTCCTATGTGTAATACTGTTGTCGTCTGTAAGACGACTCATGTCCTGCTGCTATAGGTTGGATATTTGACCACAGACAGATGCTGGTTGTGGGGAGTGGAGGTGAGGAGGGGAGTGGATGTATTCCAATATTTAAATAGAGACTTGTGACTCATTTCAGAAGCTGATTGAAGGTCTCATGTTGAAACTAATCATTTACGTAACCTAATCATCCTGAGGAGAACCGTAGTCTTTGTTGACCTGGTCTGGGCCTCCCTTTGTTGGTGGAACTGTTGCCATGGTTACTCTACTCATGTGTTTGAGGGCAGTCACAGTGTTACTTGTGATAAACTGTTCACAGACGTGATGCTACCAATGAGGACATCCAAATATCAACGTTGATACCAATAAAAGATGAGTAGACTACTATTAATGGAACCATGTATGGAATTGCTGCACCTGACCCAAAAAACCAAAACAATGAATAGAATAGACTCAAAGGCTCTGCTAAGAGACTGCTTCTCCTATCCATTACTGCTCATGCCGTATTAGTGGACAATATCAATGCACGAGAAGGCAGCGGGGGTGAAATGTTTGCTTAAAAACAAAATTGGTTAATGGTGGAAGAGGCTGTGATAATGTACTCAGTAAATGAAACAAGGCTATATTGGAGACAACAGTGGGCTGAGCGTTGGTCTGTAAGGTCTTTAAATACATCACATTATCTTTTTGTTCTTGGTCTTGTCTGTGGACGGTTGTTGTCTCTTTGAATTATGGGTACCTTCCCTCCAAAGATTGTATATCGGTAAGCTTTCACAAAATGTGCACCGATACTGATAAGAGGAACAGAGTCTGGATGAAAGGCTCAGTCTATAAACTGGTATTATGGACAGCAAGGAGCCTTTTCAGTTGTCCGTATCAGAAAAATATGTGCTCATAAATGACAACATATGTATCATTTTGCTATCATTCTATTTTCATCATTTTGCTTTTTCTGTTCCGTGAAATGAGGTACAATTAATTGATAATCTGCAAATAATGGTTTTAGGAAAAATTCCAAAATTGTAGTTTGGTTATATAATCTAAGAAAAATGATAATTGTTATGATCAGACAAAAAGTAGTTTTTAGTAGTAGATGTGGCTGTGGTGCTAATGTGATGATGATGTGATGCAGCCCATATAGTGCAGGCTGGAAGCAACACCAAAGCACCGTTCAGTTGTTTACAGTCCTACGATTCAGGAGGCAAAGCACCACCTTCCTCGATTCGTATCAGAATCAGCTTTATTGGCCATGTATATTCATACAAGGAATTTGACTCCGGTTAACTGAGCTCTCACAGTACGAACGTCATATAAATAATTTTAAATTAGATTGACAAGGCAATAAACAAATATACAATCTATAAACAAATGGATATGTTCTTGTATACAGGTTTTATACATTTACATATTTATGTATTAATTTGTATATATAAATATATATGACAGTGCAAAGATGTCAGAGTAATGACAGTTGGAGGTAGTTATTGTATAATGGGGTGAACCAGGTTATTGTACAACACTGACACTGGTTTGATCGTTGGTCCGGTTGATGGTCTGTGGATAGAAACTGTTCTTGTGTCTGGTAGTTTTGCGAAAAGTGTTCTGTAGCGCCTGCCAGAGGGTAGAAGTTCAAACGGGTTGTGTCCGGTGTGTGATGGGTCTGCAGTGATCTTTCCTAACTGTTTCCTGACTCTGGAAGAGTATAAGTCCAGGATGGAGGGATGATTTCTTCTGCAGATCTAATTGTCCGTTGTAGTCTGTTTCTGTCCTGTTTGGTAGCAGATCCAAACCAAACAGTGATGGATGTGCAGAGAACAGACTGGATTACTCCAGTGCAAAACTGGATCAGCAGCACCTGAGGCAGGTTGAGCTTCCTAAGCTTGCGTAGGAAGTACATAGGCCTTTTTGATTATTGTGTCTGTGTTGGATGTCCACTTAAGGTCCTGAGAGATTGTAGTTCCCACGAACCTTTAGGATTCCACAGCAGACACAGTTCTGTTCAGTACAGCGAAGGGGTACTACTCTCATCTCTACAGTTTTGAGCTTTGGGCTCCAGGTTGTTGTGACCACACCAGACGGCCAGCCGTTCAACCTCCTGTCTGTACGCAGACTCGTCGCCCTCCTGGATGAGGCCGAAGACCGTTGTGTCGTCTGCAAAATTCAAGAGTTTGACAGATGGGTTGTCAGAAGTACAGTCATTCGTGTAGAGGTGACAGCACAGAGCCCTGTGGGGCCCCCGTGCTGATTGTCCTGGTGGAGGATGAGATTTTACCCAGCCTCACCTGCTGTCTCCGGCCCGTCAGGAAGTCTGTGGTCCACTGACAGGTGGAGGCTGGTACAGCGAGCTGCAGGAGTTTGGCGCAAAGTGCAAAGTGTTCTGGTACGATTACAAGATACAGTATAGTCATCCCAATTTTGCAAAGTGCTGCAGTTACAATAAGTGCTTGCACATTTGTATTGGCCAACGCGGTGACTTTGGAGATGACATTGTCCGCGCTAGTAAAACCAAAGTTACGTCATGATCAACTTTTTATGAGGTGACCTTTTTTTTGACCCTCTCTGTGAAGGAATCCCACTATGCCAAAAAAGCCAAAGTGGTCACATTAGAATCTAAAAAGACCTCATATGACGTGTTGACCTGTTACTGTCGGTCTGAACACACCCTCTCCACAATGAAAATATCGGTACACTTCCTCCTAGCACACACCTGCCTCACCCTCCAATACTCACTGCTATTACCTATTTTCTGTCAGACGTAGCTAATTTTATGTCAGACGACGCCAGCCTCTCCTTTAAAATATGTTTTTGGATCAAGTATGAGCAGAATCGGTGTCTTGACCTTGATTTGTGCTAGTAGAAATTCATTGGTTTTTAGCATAAATCAAAATTCATTAATTGATTAATTTCCACTTTGAGTGGTTTGCAAATACCTCAGTGCACCAAAACGACATCTTCTCATGAAATTTAAGCTTTGCCAGCTGTAGCTACCAGGATCGGCACTTTGTTTCAATTCCTTTCTTTCCTTATAAATATATAGACAAATATAACCGTTTAATATAAGCAGCCTTCTTTAGCTTTGGTGTTATTAGCCATGTTATCTTCTGTTTCACAATCATTTCGATGGGGAGTAGAAGACGCTAGCAAGGGTTAGATTTAGTGGAATCACAGAATCATGAAAGTACAGCAGCTGTGTGGGTTATTGCAAAGAATTGCATGTGGAAATCCATAGGGGTTGGGTGTGTGGGCGTGCTCCAATGTATGTAGCTACAATGGCGGCGAGGTATTTGAGCTGCTCGCTCTGGCCCATTTGTGCAGTCAACAGGAGTAACGTACAGCTGTGAATAGACCCAAACTTTCTGATGGGAGCCAGCAGAGGGAATAAAACGGGCAGGAGCGGTATTGTGTGTGTGTGGGGGGGGGGGGGTCGTCATTGGGTACTTGTGTGTTTTATGCGCATACACGTAACTCTGTCTGTGTATTTCAGCTGTACACCCTGTACACCAAAGTAATGCTATAACAAAAGAATGTTCTGGGCGATAGCCAAGTATGGAAAAACAGGCGGAAGTGGGCTGCAGCGGCAGGGTACCGCAGGAATGATTTACTAACCACCACTCTAGTCCTTCCACCATGACTGTCTCTGTGAAAGTTCTGGATCAGGTTAGTGTTATGGTGTTTACCGGTTTAACAAGAATATACACTCAAAAGGCTTTACTTAGTAATAAACAGATTTGTAAATGAGATTTCAAAGGATTAGGTCCTTAGGCAAGAGAAAGACGAGCCGGCAGAAATCTGTTGAGACAGGAAGTGGAGGCAGTACATTGATATTCATTTGGCGGACGCCAAGTTTAAGGGCTATCAAACCTGCAGTTTTGGTACTTTTGCACGGACTCTCACACAAAAGCAAGCAAATGGGCATAGAGAACAGCAGTGGACAGGGAAGTGGAAGTTTGGAGAGGGTTATCACCACATGGAGGCACACCTAGTACAGTAGCCACTGGAAAACCGGCCAGGATGCTCAGTTATCAGCAGCTGATCTACCAATAAACACAGAGGTTTTGTTGTGTCCATGTCCTCAAACTGAGCACAGACATGCTGTGTGATCAGACGCCGTACGAGTCATGTTACTGCAATTTGCTATAGTGAGAAAAGCAGATCTTATTAGAGCTATGGAACATTAAATCACATCTTCTCCCCCAACATTTCACATCCTGCATTCACATGTACATAATCCAAACATTTACTAGTTTTAAAAATGAGAAATCATGGATATCGCCTAAGCTGATTGTTAGTTGTAAGTACAAATACCCATATCAATCAGTTTGACTTTATTTGTACTTTTCATCCAGAAAAAATGTACAAACAAAAGGCTTCACACGATAAAACCCTTTTTTTCTCACTTCCCACATTCCTATTATGCATACCTATAATCATACTTTCATCTTGCTGTTGCTGATTATGCGGTGGCTTTTTTAAAGCTTTTAAGCCCAAAAACAGAGGCATATACTAATGTCTATTTATTCTTCAGCATACAGTTACAAGCTTTTTTGAACTTGGAATGTTCAATTTTTCATCCTGTATTCCTCTAACAATTTAACAGGTGCATTTATAAGTAGACACCCTTCATGCTATATTTGACCACTGCAGGAAAGGCTTCTCTGAAATCAACCATAAAGAGGTTCTGTTTTTTTACAACCGCATTTATGCATATCCTCTAGTTTCTTCCAAACTTGATGCCACATACAGGAACTATAGTTTAAGCATCTTCTCAATTTTTGATAATTACTTTCTTCTAAAACACATTGTCTGGCCTTATCACACATTGCCATCTTTGCTCCAATACCCATTTCAGAACAAACAAGGACTTGTGATAAACTGGCATAACCGTTGCTGTGCATAAATTTACATTTTGCGAAAATAACCTCTATTTCCACCGTCGTGTATTCTCTTCGGTGCCTATAAAGCTTTAACAGGCAGCGGTGGAATACAGAGGACTGCGAGTATATAGAGTATAAGAGCGCACAAGGAAAGGAAAGTGTCTTTTCTAGAGAAAACACACATGTACCCAATCTGTTTTAATCTCTCACTTTTTGGTCCCTCAGATCAATTTCCAAATATGTACTTGCAGTAGAATGAAAGCAAGGGGTCCTGACACCGCGATGTCATTTATGTAACTTTCCTCGCCCCGTCTGGTCTGTGCGTTTCTGTGCCATGTAGTGGCTCGACAGACGCAGTGACTCAGGGAAGGGTCACGCACGCACGCGCACACACACACACACACACGCGCACACGCACACACACACACACACAGGCTCCCACTTCGGACAGTAGAGCAGATGGAGGCGATGAGTGACGATCAAAAAGGATTCATTCAAACTGGAACCCATGTTGTGCCTGCTGGAGTGTGATAAAATGTCTCATATGCTATTTAAAGTGGATTTTGTCTCCGATAATACATTTTCAGTTGGTCTGTTAGGTGCAAGAGGTGTCCCTTGGGTTTATTTTTTATCGGCAAATTATTGCATTGAGTCTCCAATGTTTGTGTTTGCTTCAAGAGTGTCCGAGGAGAACTCGTGATGATTTCTAAATCGTAGTCACGAGAGAGATGTGGGTGAAGTGACGATATTGGCTTCTTGCAGCAGATGATATGTGATAATTAGTCCATTAGAGAGTCTTCATTAGTCTTTCTTCATGAGGATTATGATCCAGGGGCATCTCTCCTGAAGCAGCAGCAAAAGAAATAATGAAGTACAAACACTGGTGGTTGTGGTTTATTTCACTGCTGACATCATTTTCATAGTGAATTCAACAAAGAGCAGTGCACTGAGTAGTCATGAAGCAAGAAGCAGTACATTTCTCAAGGCTGTTTTTACCTAATAGATTGCTCTATATTTTTTTTCTCTGTTGACATAAATGAGTTTTGGAGAGTCCTTGTAGAAACCCCGATTGCAATTAACATACAAAAAAATAAAAAATACCGAAAGTTTATGTGAAGTGAAGCAATGACCATGTTTTTAAAGACATGATTGCGATAAATAAATGGTCTGGTCACTAGCATGGGCATTTAACAGAGCCAGGGGAAGGCAAAACAAAGAGCCGGATTTGTGAGATGGTTGGCAGTTTGAATGAATGAAATTGCCCGGCCAAGAGGAAGCAGAGACTGGGTGAATGGAAGCAAGTGGTTTGGATTCTCTCAGGAAGTGGGTCGGATGTCACGGTCTGCAAAGAGTGCTGACGTCATTTCTGTTGAAGAAAATAAAAGAGTATTCAACCCCTAAAAGAGATATCTGCTCAGAGAATCCTGCCTCTCATGCTGTTTTTTTTTTCTTTTTGTGTCATGTACTCATAGCTCTCTCCATCTCCTGTCTGTCAGCCGGGCCTGTCTGTTTGTCTTCCAGTCCAGTGAAGGAACTGAGCTCTTGGGAACTTATCTCTGAATTCCTGTACTAATGACGGGGCTTCATGTTAATGCAGTCACGATGGGTTTTCCTGTCATTGTAATTTCACACATACACACAGTCAGGGTGTGGTGCCAGAGTGTGTGCGTGTGTGCGTGTGTGTGTGTACTGCAGCCGTGTAGCGGGAGAAGTCTTATGATCCACCTATGACCGAGAGCCATGTGACAATACATAAGCAGTTCTCTACTAATATCGTCCTCTTATCAGATACTTCTGCTTGCATTCATGTTGTTACGGATGTTTAAGTTAACAATTCTCCAAAAAAACATTTTTATTTTCTAGGATGCTCTTAACACATCGCATGCGTCCTCCATTTTTACTGCGTAGCCTTCATTCATATGCAGAACTGAAGACCTGGCTCAGAGTGCTGTTTCATAAAATCTAGTTAGTGCATTAAGCCATTTGGCACTTATCCTGACTGATGTTAGACGCGACTCCTTTTCATGAAGACGGTGGCACATCAGTCCCCTTCGGTTTTATTCCGCTCAGCTCGCCTGCTCCAAACCAGGCTGGATAGATCTTACCTTCAGCCACCACTTTGATTTGAAAACAGTGGTTTTTACTATTATTTAAACTTCTTATGTACATGGTTTGCTTAATTTCTTATCAGCCTGCATTACACTACAACAGGTTCATGTCGTACTTTTTGAAACTATTTTTGTTTTAGCTCCTGATCATTTTTGCTGCTATCCGAAGGATATACAAAGAATATAAGGGCCTATAGTTTTCTATTAGTAGTAGCATTTGGCATTGACGTGCCTCACAGACAATTTGTGTTCATTAGTTCTTCTGCAACCTTAAATCTTTCAAAATTATAGATCCAGTTCACTTGACCATTAAGTGTGAGGTTTTTAGCATTTTTCTGGAACCCATAATTCAATGGAACCTTCCGGATTGTCCTGTGTCTGACATGGATCTTCAAATGCACCTGCTATTGCTTTGCCGAAATGGCAACCCTGAAACTGATTCTCATAGAAGATAAAATCCACATGAACTACAGAAAAACTGATTAAGGACATCAGGGTGACACTGCTACACTACATAGGAGTGGTCAAGATGGTCCGAAATGTGGAGGAACAGGAAACTCATGTGTTTTCTCTTGGAGTCGGGCTCTGTCTGTGACGTAGTGACGTGTTGGAATCTTAGGTTTGGGCTCTGGTGAAAATATTGTTTTATCCAAAACCACTAAGGGCTGATCATCAAGAACAATACAGCTTTTCTTTTTCTAGACTATGGGTTTCCCCTGGTTCACTTTTATGCACGGCATACAAGAGATGGAAAAAAATGTAGTGTAGCGAGCGTTCTGGGAGCCCCTTACAAATTGAACACAAAGGGCATTTTCCTGTGCTAGTTCCGTATCTAAAAGTATTCAAAGCACACATTTGTCTCACGTTAAAAATAACATCGAAGGAAAGAAATCTGAATCTGTTTGCATTCCAATGCTGATCGCTTATGATCGCATGAATGCACGTGATTCGCATTTGAAAGTGAATAAGAGTATAGTTAGTTACACGATATGCGTGTGCTGATGTTTCTGTAGCCACAACTTAGTTTGAGATTAGAGCCTTGTGTGACAGTATTACATGAAGGAATGAATCCACGTTCCTCGAGCGCTCCAGAACGACGTCATCCGAGCACAAACAAAAAAGCAAAAAAAGTGAGCTATCTCAAAGAGTTCAATGACACATGTGAATGTGGATCCTGCTATGAAGTCATCCAATTTCTCATTTGAATATGTTTTGGCACGAATGAATTTGATAACCATTTACTATATTTTAAGATTTTAACGTAATTATTCCCGCATCTGTACTCCCATCTGCTCCAAAATGTAATTGGATATTCCTTTTTTTACCCATGCAGCGCAATAGCGGCGAGTTTAATGGAAATTAGTTGATTAATATTTAATCAATTTAAGTAAAATTGTAAAAATGTTCACATTATTAATGTGGCCGTTGGTTTTTTTTTTCTCTAGCACATTTCATCAGACTTTCTTTTTTTTTTTTCCAAAAAATGTTGCAATGCAAATAGACTCCCCGTAAAACCAATAGCTTAAACTGACTAGTACTCGTCAATTGAGATAATTAATAGCTATGGTAGAGATAGACGAGAGTGTAAATGTAAATGTTTGCCAAATAGAAAATAAGGGTTTGCTATGATCACATGCCAAAGGTAGATTTTGGATCTGGATAACAGTTCCCCCATCCCTCCTGCTGATGTCGACTCTTTTACTTTTGTTTTTGTTTTCATTCATGGGTCTCTCGAGGTGTGTGCAGAAAGGCCCCTTAGGAACACGTTACACATCGCCGCTTATATAACCTTAAGTTACCCATGACGACAGCAGTGGGGGGGGAGGGGGGGTTGGGATGTGGAGGAGGTGACAAGATATGAGGAAGAGTGAAAGATGAGTTATGGCCGAGAGTGTCTGAGATTGAAAGCATGAATGTCTGTTAAGATGATATATCACATGATGCAAGTTTAGTTACGTCTGTGAGCTTCTGAGTGAGAGATTAATTGGCACTGCTGTCGCTCCACCACAGGAAACGGGCACAGTGGTGAAAGAACAAAAACAAAGGTGTTGTATAACATTTGCGAAGGTTACATTTAAATATCGATATGAAACCCGTTTCTTGGTTTTCAATATTACAAATTGTTAATGAGATAATTCAGTTCCTTAGCTGAACGTTAAGCTATGTCAACTATTTGTTTTTGAGTATTGACCGCGATGCCGCTGTGTGTGTTTGTATCGATCCGCTGCTGCCTCTGAGTTTCTCTGCATCATTTCAGGAAGGGGCAAAGCAGTTAATCACGTGTTGGGCCTTTCGGGTGAGATCCAATAACTTCTCATAACGTAGACACATGAGTTTGATTAATCCAACTAGCGTCCAGTCATAAGTGTATAATCCTCACCACAATCCCATGCCAGTCGCCGATGGATCGATGTGCTCGCATTACAGCGGTTGTCGGGGTTAATTGTGAGTGACTCAGTGCTTAAGGCTTTTATTAATTGCCTGTTTACTTTCCAATAAGCTTTTCGAATAGGCTGCTAAATCATGTTTACACAATTTAAATGTTTGATTACTGCGTGTCATTAATTGGGCCTTTACACTGGCATGTTTGACATTCACCATCCATTGAGGGATCATGTATTTGCGCCCATATTGCCCTGGATCCTTGATTTTATTTTATGCATGGGTGGGTCTGTCGGTGTCAGTGATGCACGGTGGATGTTAAAATAACCCCTTTCTGTGGGTGACATATTTAAACCCGTGAATTTAAGGGTATTTACGTTCAGGAAATACTTCCGCTGCGAGTAAAAACAACCTGAAAGGCTGTTTTTTTTTGTCTGTTTGCTTTTTTTTTAATTGTTAGTTGGCTTTTTCTTTTTCTATTAACCTTGTTTGGACTCCAATATGATGGCGGGAATGGGCCTGGAACCGTCCCTGAGAGCCTGCAATCCATCATTCACATTATTTACTTCAATGATAGGAACAAAAGGACTGGACAGGAACTGATACAAACCACATTACACAGAGACGGCAGCACAGACACAAGAGGGAAAATGGAAGGAAGGACAGATAAGTGCAAGGAGGGAAGGATGTGGAGAAATACAGAGAGGTGGGCCGGGCTTGGCACACAAGCATGCTCTCCTAGCGCTGTAGAGGACAAGGTTGTTCAAGGTCTCCTGTCATGCATGAGGGGTTCCAGTTGGCGTTTTCTGATGGGATGAAGAGTGTGGGGTGGTTGTGGCGGGTTCGTATAGTCTATATGCGTGACATGTAGTTGTGCACCTTGTCAGCGATGCATCAGCATGTGAGGGTTGCTTCCACGTCCAGTGCTAATGGCCGTGTGTTCAGGGCCCAGGTTTCTCATGTTTAATTGCATTTGTCACAGTTTGTAGCCTTGAATACCTCAGCACTAACCAGTACTCCAGTCTCCATAGTGCACGCTAGTGGAGAGAGGGGATTGTATGCCCATTTTGTACACAGCAGATCATTTGTTCACATTCTTCGTCTTTGAAGGCTTAAAGAAACCCAGCAACTGGCATTTAAAAAAAGAAAAAAGGGGGACCAAATATGTCACAAGAAAGACATCCAACCGCAAAGATCAGACGTATGCATCGGTTTGCTTTGCTCTGCAGACAAAGAAAAGACTGTGTGATACTGCATATACAAAGAAATCACATTTGTGCCCCTGATTTGTCCTGGTTTGGATATGCATACATAAAATATCTCAATATGTTTGGCAAGCATGAGGAGCAACAGCCAACGTGTCGAAGTACATCGATGCCTGCAGGACTGGATCACACTCCAGAAGCCTCCCAGCATTTTTCCATCATATGGTGTCTGACAAGGACAGCAGGGGATGTTTGTGAGCTTGTGCCTGTGTTACAGTGAAATTGACCAGGATCATGTCTGTTAATTATTTTCTTTAATCTTATAATTATTCTTATTGTTATCCCTTATAGATTTGCTTCAGCTGTAATATTTTTGCAGAAATGAAATGAAAACATTGATTTCAGTTACTGTGTAGCCACCAGTCTGTAGTCCTGCGAGCCTGGCAGTTTGAAAAAACATGATAAATGTGATGGGAACTGTAATACAATTTCCATATGACAAATCCCATCCCATAGATTTCTAGCTCAGCGATATTAATGCACGCGTTTACCAGCACGCAAGCAGAAACACACTGACGTCCGTTCACAGAAGGGTGTGGATGCCATTGGAATTGCTTTTAAGAAGAATACTGATTGGATTAATGGCCGGAGATTGTGCAGCTGGACGCAGATGCGCCGGCTCCATCCGTTTGTCAGCATTGTTCTGGCATGCTGCTCCCAATAAAGAAGCAGTAGAAGTCAATGATCCTGGAAGCTGTTCCAAGGGTTTTAGATAAATGGTTTTGTCCCTTTGTTGTTCCTTGACATCACAGACTGCGAGTTGCATTTCTAGTGAACCAGGACCATACAACTATTTGCTTGTGTCGCTGCGTGTGAAGGATGTCAGCGGGGAGACTGACGCCGTTTTACCACATCCCCTCACTCTGTTCCAGAGACCCGTTTCTTTGGCACATTGATCTCTGTTGTGGTTTTTTTCTAGGTCAACCCAAAATTAGCATAATCTTCTTGAGTTCTGACAAGTTACTATCATGCAAATTCTATAGATATGTCAAACATGACACGAGGATACAAGGTAGAGGTTCCGGATCATTGTTTGAGATTTCTTAATGTCATGTTTTTGCAGACAGAAACGAGTGATTGACCATGGCTTTATTATCTCAGTTCTTTATCTCGTTTGACATGCTAGTTTCTTTCTCTTTCCCATTCTTATAGTTGATTTGTTTGGAATAAAAAAAGGTGTTGATGTTCGGTTGGAAAGCCCCTCTTACTGAGTAACCAAGGCAGATAATCTGTTCAAACCAGATTAACTGGAAGTGTGTGCCTGCACCAAAGAATGGAAAGCACAGACTGTTTCTAAGGCGAAGAATACGAATGACAGCGGTAAAATGTTGATCCTGAGTTTAAAATGTGATTATAATCACCACTCTTTGGATGTATCAATATTTATTCTCCTGCCAAAAAGTCACCCTTGTCCATCTACCCGTACCCCCGTATGTAACGGGTCTATCAAAAAGCTGTTCATCCCTTTTCTCTAACCTATGGGCAGTGTAGAGTCTCCATCTACAGATGTGCATGTCATATTTGCATTTATTAATTTTCTTATTCACGCATTTTTAGGCATGTATTAATTTATTTTCATGAAATTTCTCTCTTTCTGTGTTGCGTCGTGATATCCACATCGCCTCAAAAACTGCTGGGCAGAATTAAACGTTAAGTTTCACGCACGCTTTCAAGTGACCCTTGAAGGTCTAGATCATTAACTTTTTTAATTTGCTTGATTTTACATGTTTAGGCACATTGAAACATGGACACCCAAATATGATAAAGGATGGAGAGTTTTTCTGTGATGAAAAACACCCCTTTAGTCTTTGGGTTGACTTTCTGTTAAGTTTTGTTATGCATTTGTAAATGGACCCCATCATACAGACATGCAGATTAGCGATCAGAGCGGCTGCAAGGGACAAGAAGATGTGAGTGTGTCTCACCAGCAGTAACAGAAGGGCAGGGAGGGTGGGGGAAAGTGAGGCATAGATATATGCTTATCAGTCCCTGTCCCAACACTGACTCTGCACCCTCCTCTCTGGGAGGTCTCAACAACGAACTGAGACAACACTAACATTCATATAAAGAAATTATTTTACACCTATATACATTATAAATTGTATACAAAGATGACATTTTTCATCACAATAGTTGGTTCTCACTTGGGCCCAAGAATAACATGGCCCCCTCTTTCCCTCTTTCAACAGTAAATGAGTATGTGTTCATGGTCCAAGCAAGAGGGATCCAGATCAGAGAGAACGTGAAGAACATCGGGGCTCAGGTTCTGGAGCAGGTGGTGAGAGGGGCTTATAGCGCCAACGGCACAGGTAAAGATGACCCCGAGGCATAACGAAAATGCTTAGTTATCTGGATTAGACCTTGGATTTAAGAAAAAAAGTAGCTGTGTTTGAGTTTGTAGCCGTCATCCAGTTGTAATAAGTTGTAAGTTGTGAACAATAACAATAGAACACACATCTTAAGTCATGTTCCCGCTGACGGGCGTGTTGATGCTTTTGTTTGTTTGACTCCAGATTATTCATATGACTTCAACACGAGTGAGAGCGATGCTCCTCCCACCACATACATCCCCGGGGGCTTCACCTACCTCCCTTCTGATGTTTGCCCAGAGAGGCTGCTCTCCATGAGTAAGTGCACCATTTAAGTTTTAATTCAATTATTATTTTTTTAACCCTGCTTTCAATTTGAGCCTGGCTGGTGATTATGTAATATCAACAAGCAACACCTCAGATAAGGAGAAAAAAACCCACTCATTCTCTTTGGTGAACCTTGATTGACTGAAAATGTTTGCTCCCCATGCCTTGTCGGCCCCCCGAAATGTTCCCTGAAGTGGATTTTTACTGAGCGTCTGTACATATTTGCTTTAATAATGAGCAGTGCACTGGTTTAGTGTTTGCGCCTGCATTTCAGCTTTGATTGATGGTGCATGAAAATGTGTTGTAATGGCACAGAATAGCTTAACCAAGTAATTTAAGCGACGGATTGCTGTAATGTCTGATGCTTTGACAAGCGAATCCTTCTTTTTTTCTCCTCCTCCCTCCTTCTTCATACCCCTTTCTATTGTTATTAACATTTTTTCTCATTTTTCCCCCTGTAAGCTTTTTCCCCTCATTTCTGTTTACTACATTTCCTCTTATTCACATGCCTGTCAAATCTCTCTCTCATTCTCTCTCTCTCTCTCTCTCTCTCTCTCGCCGTTGACACATGCAGAGGGCAGGTTGGAGGTGAATATGAATGAAGTGTCTTTGGAGGAGGTGGAGAGATCCTTGCTGGCGGGAGTCCCCAGTATAGATCCAGGAGGCTACTGGAAGCCCAAAGACTGTTTGCCTCGCTGGAAGGTAAGTGTTGATGGGTTGATGAGTGTGAAAATGATCCGGAAGATTCCGGATCTCGACTCAGCTGAACGCCTTTGGCAGATGTTTTAGCGGTGCGATGAGAAGTATTCTCCACAAATATAATCAGAACACCAAATGGAAGAGTTTTGGAAGAAGATCGTTCATCACAAAGACAGCCCATCGTTTCCTGCACTGTTTAATGGTTAATTCTGTAATATGTCACTTAGGTGACATCATTTGTGGTTAAACCCAATACAGTGTCCAAACGCATTTGGTTTATGGCGCTCCAAGCGCCACAAAATTACAGCAATGTTCTGTTCTGTACCTCAAATGGAGTGCAGAAATCCGAATTATAATCAGGACCATGTCATTCTTTTACTTCTAATACATCGCTCCAGCTTTCAGCTTTTGAGCCGTCTCCAGCGCTCAAGAGATCACATCTCAATACTGAGATGAAGACATCTCAAAGAGAGATGGAAACAAAGGCGTCCCTCTAGTATCACACTGGAAATGCAATGGTGATGAGAATAATCATTATCCCTACTGGAACTTTACAGCAATCACTGGCAGTCTGGTGATGAACCAATCCACAGTAACTGTCAGAGATGCGGGGAAAACGGCGCTTTGTGATGCAACGGTAAAAGGAGGAACCTCCTTTATAGACCGCTTTTTCATGTATGTAGTTCCTTAATTAGGACCCTGTTTAAATACCATAGGTATATAACCGTTGCTTGGCTGTTGGACCTTTTGCAATTCAGGATAATTTTTTTCTTTTGTTGCGTTGTGATATTCGAATAGAACTAATGAAAATAAGAGGACACAATATGACTAATCCTTTCATTGCAGCACTCTTTCATACTTTGGCCAGCCTTCTCTGTAATTTGCTCTTTTTTTTAATCGCGGTTTTTCTTCAGAAAAATCCCGCATCTGGCGTCTGTCGTTCTATCTGCTTGTCTGAAATTCATTTGCCCTGAGAGCCTGTGTATATTCTGAAAACCAACTTCTCAGTCTCCCTCTCTCTCTCATTAGCCAGCAATCCCTCTCATCTCCCTCAGTAGGTCTCTCTAAGCAACACAATGTTCTGTTATTTCCTGAGACCATTACCTTTATACTGAGCTTCAAACTATGATTCCAAAAAGAGGTTACTTCGGTCATAGCAACAGCCCCATACGGGAAATAAACAGGGATATTTAGTGCTTCGATGATTGATGCACGCCACAGATTATTACATCTAAGAGATTTGAATTGCCTGCCACTGATTCCAATCTCTGTGGTAATTAATGGGTTTTGATGCTGTTTCCATCTGCTGAGAGGTCTCAGCAACAAATCTACTGCTTATTGCACATTTCAAGTTCATCTGTGTTTCCACCCGCATTTATATTCACGTCATTACTTACTTGTTCTATCCATTCTGTAGGTGGCAATACTTGTCCCATTCAGGAACCGAAACGAGCACCTGCCCATTCTCCTGAGACATCTGGTGCCAGTGCTGCAGAAACAGAGACTCCAGTTTGCCTTTTACCTGATAGAGCAGGTGCGCAGCCACTCATTCAGTCACTGGAAAGCATCAACACATCTTCCAGGGAAAAATCAAAAAAGAATTAGCAGGAAATGAGTTTCCTCTCAGATAGTCATCAGTTTTTGGTTTCGCAACAACCTACCCAACCAGAAATGCTCTTCATATGAAGTATTTTATTTTTCTTTCTTTAGGGAGGTACGGAACCGTTTAACCGAGCAATGCTGTTCAATGTGGGCTACAAAGAGGCGATGAAGGACCTGGACTGGGACTGCCTGGTCTTCCACGATGTGGACCACCTCATGGAGAGCGACAGAAACTACTATGGCTGCACGGACATGCCCCGACACTTTGCAGTCAAACTCGACAAGTACTCCTACATGTGAGTATGGATTCTCCAGGGACGTGCACGGCAAATATATTCCTTACTCCATGTGAACTTGAAATCTATGATTGTTTCCCCAAGGCTCCCGTATAATGAGTTCTTCGGCGGTGTCAGCGGCCTGACGGTGAAGCAGTTCAAAAAGATTAATGGGTTTCCTAATGCGTTCTGGGGCTGGGGAGGAGAGGACGATGACCTCTGGAACAGGTGAGGAGCAAAAACACACACACAGATATCAGATCTACCCGAGTCACGGAGCGTCATCTCATCTCAGAGGTATAAATACTGATGGAGCTTCTCGGATGAAAGATTAAAACCTTAGAAAGAAGCTTTGCTGCTATTTATTTGATCAATTTCCTTGACCTGGATGAAGGACAATCAATTCAAACATACAGAGCAGACAATACGGTTGACATGTTCAAGAGATGGGTGAGGCGGCCAGGCAAACTGAAGGCTTTGGTAATATTTTCTGTTTTTTAATTTCCTCTGCCACGCTGCAGCGGCGTCCCTCCCTGCACCGTCATAGCTCGCAGGCCGCTGTACACACTCAGGCCTCTCAAAATACACCAACGGCCCTGATTGATCGGCTTCTGTCATGTTGCTTTATTTTGCTCTGCCTGCCTTCGAACACAATGGATTAATGAGCATAAAATGTTTTTGTAGGGTGCGATTTGCCAATTACACAGTAAGCAGGCCACATGGAGAGCAGGGACGCTACATGTCGATTCCTCATCACCACCGTGGGGAGGTTCAGTTCCTGGGAAGGTTAGTATCCGTATGCTGATTCCCACACACACACACACACACACACACACACACACACACACACACACACACCTTTTGGTGGTAAGGGGAAGCTGACAATGGGAATGCGGCTTATGCTCATGTGGTGTAAGCCAGTCACATGAACGCCCACACAGTGACTTTGATTGAATTTTAACTCATTTAAAGACTTTGCATGTGACATGCCTTTTTTTTTTGCTTGAGAGCTGAATTCCAATCATGCTCGCTCTGAGTTGCATAGAATAGCCTGAATGCTTCTCTCATTTGCCAGGGAGAAATTTTAACGTGTCTATACTCGGATGAAATACACAAATAAGGAAAACGAATGTAAAACTGGATTTGTTAATGTTAGAAAATCTCTGGTCAGATTGTTGTAATTAAAACCACTGCAGTGATTTGCTGATGATGGTTCCCATTGAAAGAAGTTGCAATTCTTGCTACTTGTCAGAACCATAAGAAGCTCAATGCTACGTTTAACCTCTGGTAAAGTCCTGATCTTCAACTTTTCGTCTCTAACAAATGTCAGTTACAACTGAATTGATGCATCTCTCCTCGCCTCTCCTGGATGTTTTCACAGGTATAGTCTACTACGGCATTCGAAGGAGAGACAGAAAGTAGATGGCCTCAACAACCTGAACTACTCCCCCCTAGTGTCCAGGAGGCCTCTCTACACCAACATCACAGTCACCTTGAGCAGACAGCTCGCACCTGTGGGAGACTACTGACATACGCACAGCTGGACTGCAAAACAGCTGGGAATCAAAGTCCTCTGGAACATCAGCCATATCTCACCAGTTGCACCACTGCTTCAGACCTTTTATTTGATTTATTCCTTGCTTTGATTCTTTTGTGTGTATGCAAAAAAAGAAAAAGAAAAAAGGAGGCGGAAATACATGTGTTGGATAAATCATAAGGATAAACGCTGCACTTCCTCGTGCCACAGTCATCACTCTCCTCATCTGGGCTTATCTAGCATGCGGTCTCCACATGCCTTTTGCACCATTTTGGCCTTCAGCATCTGTTTGTTCATTCATTCATTCATTCATTCATTCATTCATATTCCTATCCAGTCAAAGATTAGGTCACTCCTACACTGTTGAGCTTGCTTACTAATATAGGCCATGATGCACACACACTGTCATGACATGGTCCCCGAGGCTTTGGTTTTTACTCTGCTCTTGCTCCTGTTCTTTTAGTAAATGCAGTAAACCTGTGAAAACATTTGCATGCGCACAGGGCCACGCAGCAATTTTAGCTTTGAGTGGACTCCTGCAGCTGGCTCTGCAGAATGTATGCCAAAACTACAAGTGGAGAGAGCAAGAGAAAATGATAGAAAAAAAGAAAATGAGGAGTGTTTGTTTTCAGTCATGTATATTGTATGTAAAATAGTTCAACCTGAGTTTAGAGAGTATTTATACCTTAGTCATCTCTTACAAACTATTTTTTGTCCTGTGATCATACCTTTCAAAGACTGTGATGTTCTTGTTTGCGTAGTTGCATCGGATATTCTGGCTGCCTGCAGGTGGCGGTATGTTGGAGAGCAAAGCTCATCCTGTTAGCAATAATCTGGGATATCAGACAGCAGAACTCAGACCCGACTTCCTCAATATACAGATGCAATAGCATGGGTGCTAGCATACCTTTATTGAACTATAGAGTAGGAGTGATTGCGTATGCAAACTTCACATTCAACACATCTTTGCCTAAGCAAACATGCCACCCTTGTCAGAACCCGTGTGTGTCTGTGTGCATGTCTGTGTGTATGTATTAGTGAGAGAGCGCTATGCAAATGACCTGTATGTATCCTGCATGTATCCTCAGAGCAAGGTCTTTGGGGCAAAGTCCACGAGACCTCACCTCTGAACCTGTGACAGACTGACTCTAAATCCTCGCTTCTTGTGCAGGTGGAAGTCCAGGCCAGAGAGAGAGAGAGAGACATAAGAGAGATAAGAGAGAGAGAAACAGTAGCTTTAATTTTTAGATGCCACCTCCTAAATGTTTTGTTTTTTTTAGTTTTTTTTATTATAGGAAGTGTATTTAAAGAATACTTGATGCTGTCACTGTCACTGGTGTTTACAGAAGCTTTTGCTTTATTTTTCAGATTGTGTAGTGTTTGTAATGCTGTTATCCAGTCCTCCTCCATTGTAAGTGCTGTTTAAAACTGTATCCGTACATCAACCGATCTATGGCTGCCTTTATTTTTTTTTAATCAATGTTTCTGTACCCAGATAGACATCAGCTGATAAACCGCTGATGAACTTTGTTAGCGCTTTGGCCAGTGGGCATCTCTGTGAAAATCATACTTAGTATGGGATGCAGGTCTTAGTTTAGTTATCGCTCGGCGACGTGCAGCCTGACACTGTGCAAAGAAGCAAATGGCGCCTTTTGAGGAAGGCTACTCAATAATGTAAACGTAGTTCCATTTACAGAAATACACTAGTATTAGTCTTGCAGCTAATTCATTTCACAAAATCGCCTTGTAAGCATTTGTGCAGATGTACGTGATGTACGGGGGGAATATGGGCGGTTGACAAATAAGAAGAGGCAGGACCTCGTTTTATTTATTTGATCTTATATGGATTATTTTCTTTAATTTTTCAGTTTTAATTTTTTCTTAAAGTCGATTATCTGATTTAGTAGGTGTCATGTGACAGGCGGTCCGATGCACTGAAACCAGTAACATGTGTTTGTGAGGGGTTGTGAGGTTCAGGTCTGTGTAACCAGGCAGCTGCTCCTTTTCATTGATCAGCTGGTTTTGATGAAACGGAGCAGGATCTGCAGCCGGGTGTGTATTAGTCTGATGGAACAGACATGTTGGAGGAAGCCATTTTGTGTGACAACCACGGGAAGAAGAAGACGCCTAATCAGAAAATGCTAGTGGTCGCTTTCTTTCACTGAGCACCTCCTTGATGCTAATTGCTAATTAATGGTGCTAACCCTCCAGAATCTTTAGGGAATCTCTCACTTTCTACGTGCTTACTAGAACCAATCCTAACGTGGGCCAGCGGCGGCAGGCAGAACATCTCACTATCTTCTATTTCCAACCTGCATAGATGTGGTGTAGAAGCATGATTTTGCCTTTCGATCCTGCTGGGTGATGCTAATGTGTGTATTTTTTGTTCATGCACTTTGCCACAAATGGAAGAGCACGTGTTTACATCCTAGCCAGGAGGTGCCCAGTGGAATTCATGGACCGTAGCAGCATTTGTGTTTTCTTTTCCACGTGCGTTTGAGGGAAATGGCTAAAACCTGTCGGAAATCCGACTGTCCTCCATCTAGTTTTGAGGTTTTTTGTTTTGTCATTGTTTTCCAGCAATGATAAGGAAATGATGTATTGGGAACCTCTGCAGGTTTTATTTTGTAGTTCTTGATACCTAAATGTTACACTGTATAATACATTTATTTGTTTCAGTTGCTTTATATTAACAATATGATAAATATATATATCTTTATATATATATATATATATATAGATACATATATAGATATATATAGAGATATAGATATAAATATATAGATATATCTCAAAAGCCAAATGGTTTTAGTTTGAGTGTTGGGAATGAGGCGTCATAGCTTGAAAGAGGCCGTTTGGAGTCTGTGTTAATCCACAATGTAGAATGAGCAGCTTCACCAACATCATAAGAAGATGGGTTTTCTGGGACTACCAGTAACAGTAATGGGGATGGATCAGTCAGTGCGCCATTGCTTTATATAATAACAGGAAATCTTTCCAGTTTGAGGAATGAGCATGCCGGCTAGTCGTCCCCCCCTCCTCCCCTGTTTGTGTACTATAAACAATCTTAATTTAAAACTAAAACCAGGCCTGCTGCTCATTCAAGAGGCTTCGTCGCGCCGTAATCTCACCTGCTCTGATCCACTCTGGGCCAGTTTAAATGAAGGGACCATGCTTTGGGGCCTGATGAGACTGGCAGCCTTAAAGCTTCTTAATTTATTGCAGTGTTTTTTCACTTCTTTTTTTTTTCTTTTTTTATATGCGAAGATATTTACGTTCAAAGTGTTTATTAAGAAAATGATTATTGTAAATATTGTTGTTTGTAGTGTTTTAGAAATTCTATAAGGTCTTAATCACTCCAGATGATAGATTGAAGAACGAGGCTTTGGAGGGATTTGGCTGGGGGTCGAACCGCTGCCATTTGAGTGCTAGTGAAGCTTACACATAGATATCAATGTTTTGTTTTTGTTTATTAGTTTTTTTTACATCACTGCCTCTCCCAGCACAGCCTTTGAAAAAACAAGAATTCCCTTGAATTTAAAATTTCTCTCTCAATCTGTGGCATGTTCTGCATTCCTGAAAAGCCTCACTACACGAGCTGTAACCGTTGAAGAGATGTAGAGAAGAAGAAGAGACGGCTGATTTAGGCTCTCTGCTTCTGCATGCGGTGCCTGTTTGACAGTGACAGCCATTGGATTAACGGATGTTTCATCGAAAAAAACACCTAATGCGTAGAATGCAATGAAATACAGGCACCCAAACCAGCAGAACAACCCAATCAATATTGTACACCCTTTTTTTTTTTCTTTTTTGTATGAAAGCTAACTATTAAAAAAGATACAGATTATTATAATGGAAAATAAATATTCTCTGATTGTGAAGAGAGAAATTCTCTTTGAACTGAAGCCATTTGAAGCCACTTGTCAAAACTTGATGTCAGCCTCACATAGATCTGTTTGTGTATCAGCATATTATCTTTTTGATTATTGAAATTGGTATGATGGAAATTTTGTTTTATACCATCATTGTTAATGTTAAAAGTACACCAATAAACTAAAACTTGTGAAGATACTGTGCTCTCTCTGCCTGTGTAAGAGTTTTGGGTCTGTCTACTTTAAGTGTTCCCCCCCAGAAGCTACTTTTACTGACGTACCTCTATTTTAATGTTTCACAATAATTTGGTTATGCTGAATATTGGTGGCTGATGAAAAGAGGGAAAATGTGAACAGTGGAACGGTTCCTAAAAATTAAATTTTGTTCTAAAATTGTTACTTCTGCAAACTTCAGAGAACACACCTAGCAACGTGTGTTGGGCTTGGAAATGAATTCCTGGTGCCTGCTGGTCCCTTATCAGGCAATTAATTTTAGGTAACTATTTGAGGATATTTATTTTAGCCCTTCAATGCCCTGCTCATCTGTTTGGTTGAACACATTTGATTCGCAGTTTCTTATTGAAAAATGTGACAACCCATCTATAATAGTGGAAGCATGTACATGTCAAAATATTAAGGGACGCCACGTGTGGAAGGGTCCAATGAGGAAGAAGCACTAACTGTGGCTGTTTAGAAAGTCCTGTTCAATTTAGTGGGATTTTCTGGCACATTAAAGCTTTAAAGTTAAAGAAATTAAGTTTCTTTATGCAACCAAAAGAGGTCTAGTAAATTTTCAAAGTTATTGTCAACAAAGTTGAGATCAGATCATTTAAGTTGACTACTTTCTATGTTAAACCAAATCTTCTCATTGGATGGTTTTTATAAACGATACATTTTGAGTATTAGATGTAAAATGAATATATGACCCACATAAATAAAATATGCAAAGAAATCATTTTTCCTGTTTTTTTTCTCTAAGTGAGGAGATTACAGAGTTAATATTATTTATGGTAACATTATTATCCTCCGCTAAGCCTCCTTGTAGTTTCAAGGCTAAACGCCAGCTCTCATTGTCAGCGGGGATCTAAACAACATCACATCTCCTCTGTAACACACCCGACCACACAGAAGATTATTGTCTTTTTTTTGGCTCTTGTGACCTACAGTTAAACAGTCTACAGAAATGCTGCAGACTGTCTCCTCTGTATTAGTGGGCCTGTACTTCTTTTAATGGACCCACTTTCCGCTCCCGGCGTTGTGAGAGCTCTGCTGACAGTTCGTGTGTGGTGCATGTTCCAAATATAGGGTCTGAAACAAAGATGAAGCCTGTTTGGGATGGTCCAGTTTGTCACTCATACAGAAGACAGACCAGAAAAGAATGACATGCTTTGAAGAGAGAGGTCAGTTTGGATTCATTGGATCGGAGCAGCAGCCTAGTGGCATTTAGTACATTGTCTGCCCATCAATGCTTGTTACCAGAAGTGACATGATATATTTAATTATTCTTTCTGAAAATGAACAGTAAGCATCCGGGTTGAAGACTCTATACGAGGGTTAGGTGTATTGGTGCAGCACCTTCCACACTGTTTTACCCTGAACAAAATGAAAACGATGGGGTAAAGTTCATGTTCTTAATTTGAAAAAACACCATAATTACCCCCCTAAAAACACCCCTCCTTGTCCCCTGCTGTGCAACAGTAGTCCTAGTGTGTGTTAGAGACCAGGCAGAGGCACACAGCCTGGCTGGAATGGCCACAACTTAATGGAGAGTGGGAAACACAAGGCTTTGGTATGCTAACACCGGTTTCTCTAAGCTGTCAGACACGGCTAAGAGGGCACTCTTGAGATCTGAGGACTCGTTTTGGCATGTGTATACGACACACACCAGCACACACACAGCCTCCGCCATTAATTCATCCACACGAAGCCCCCTTGACTATTGTGCCTCTCGAAGGCTTTCAGCAGCGCAATACTCAAGAGGCACATTAGTGGCCCCTTCTCCTTGACATGCTGCTTATGTGTCTGTTTCAGCCTGGTCCACGCCACGTCTTCTAGAGGAATCCACAGCAGGAAATAGCTGAATAACTCCTGGCTTTCAATGTTGCAGAAATGTACCAGACACAATATCTGTACTTTCTCTTATCCTTTTGTGCAGTTTTGTGAAAAAGTATTGGAATCTGCCCTCTTTTTTGTTCTGCTTTTGTGTCACATTCATACCAGTTTATTGGCTCTATCGTCCCCGACAGCGTGGGCCCGAGAAGTCCGCTGCGTTGTAAAAGCAATCCTCTCAAAATTTATATGTGAGGTTATTTCAGAAGAAAAGTGTATTTCAGAAAAAAATAGCACCCCCTATCTACTAGATAGATCTCCTTAAGTCAATTAATATGCACTAAATGTGGAATAAATCCGACCAACAATTTGGCCCGAAAAAACTTTTGGGCCATAACTTTTTTTCTCTCAAAAAAAGTTCCCCCTAGTGGGTAAAATATGAGCTATTCGAGTAAAATACGATTTGCACGATTTGCGGGGAACATGAAGGAACTCCCTATTTCCCAAAATCTTTCCAGTTTTTCCTTGCTCTAAACTCCATCTGGGTATAAAATGGGAAAATCAGCTGCAGCGGACGCAGCAGGTGGGGTGGATACCGCGACAATTCCAAAATACCCTCTACCATTCGGGTTTATAATTATAAATGTATTTACTGACCAAAAAAGGTTATCTAACACAAACTGGACCTGTATGCAAGATCAAATCCCCCCCAAGAACCTTAATCCAAATAAATACCAAACTGCATTGATAGCTGGTTGCAGCTGGAGAAGCAACACCCAAGTCTGATTACTTCCAGCCCCGCTCAGGGAGATCATCGCTCAAGCATTTTCAGAAATATGAGGTTCCCTCATCTGTAGAATATTATTTCAAATTCAAAACAAACACAGTGAGAACCAAAATCCAACATTGAGAAGACTTGGCACAATAGTGAACCTTTCTAGAAGTGTCCAACCTTCCATAATCCCTCCAATAGCCTAGCAGCGTTTATGGCTTCACTATTCCAAAGACATTTTTGCAAAAGCACCACACTTGGGAGAGGGGTGAGGCAAAGGTCACTCCTCAACCAGATGGGCATTTAGGCTCATCTGAATTTTACCACCACCCACCTTGATGAGCCTCAGGGCGTTTGGGAGAATACTTTCCGGACTGCTACATCTGACGTCCAAACTCAGCATTCTACAAGAAGAGAGTTCAACCTACCAACCAGCATTAGGTTTATTGAGAGGCGTTTCTGCTTCTGCGTAGGCTCAGGGCCGTCTGGATCATGTAGCAAGACATCCAAGGCAGAAGAGTAAGTCCACCTCTGAATGGCTCAGATGGAATAAGGTCTGGACCTGATCTCCATTTAGGTGCTAAACCCTTTAACCTGGCTTCCACTAAAGCGTTTTTGCAAAGAATAGTGGGTCAAAATTCTACCAGTGATGTCAGAGACTGAGCTCCATTTATTGGATGTGTTTGTTTGCTAAAGGCAACAGCTAAATATTAAGTACAGGGGGTTAATAGTTTTTTCACGCTGGTTATTTAGGTGTTGGATACCATTTTGGTATTATTAAGTGATATTAGCCTTTAAAATCGTCATTTTGCATTTGTTCAGGTTGCCTTTGTTTTGTTTTACTTCTGTTTGAAGATGCAACACATCTTAGTATGAGATACCACTCACACCTTAAACCAAAACAATCAACGACACCAAAAAGTTATTTTGTCATATGGAATCTCCACTCGGGAGCAGTGGCTTCTCTCTTCCTCCCCACGCTTCTTGTTTTTGTGCCTGCTTCAGACAGCAGAATGGCCCCACCCACTCACACACACACACACACAGCACTGAGAAACAACAAAACACATGTCCTATTCGCATATATCGGGCATGAACGAGACCTCACTGCCATATCTGCTGTAATCTAAACGCTGATTAATGGAGAACAACAGTGCCTGGTGTGTGTGCGCGTGTCTGTGTGTGTGTGTGTGTGTGCACATGTGTGGGTGTGGGTGTGTGTGGTCATTCTGCTGTCTGAAGCAGGCACAAAACAAGAAGCGTGTGGAGGAAGAGAGAAGCCACTGCTCCCATGTTTGGCCATATGACTTAATAACGTTGCTTTGGTGTCATTGATTGTTTTCAGGTTCAGATATGAGCATCAGTCTTCCTCTCTCCTCCTCCTCCTCCTCCTACTGTGGTTTCCCCATGTCACCAATAGAAAAGGGCTTTATGCAGTGGAGCTTCTCGAGGGACGTTGGAGCCACCAGTTGCTGCCGGGCCCCGGGTACATGGGCTGGTTCTGCTGCGGTGGGCCCTCATGTAGCTCGCTTTGTTTCACTTCATGATTGTGGATCTGCGTCTGAGCTGCTGTGACTCCCGCCTGCTTTCCGGTCAGGATACAAAGGGAGACAGCTGTGGGACATGGTGGTTGAGTGCTTGTCTCAGCATCCGTCCCATGTCTCCCGTGGTCCCCGTCTGTCTCGTCACATGTCTCTCTTATCAGCTAGAGTTCAGAAAGACAGACTCATTATCTGAGCTCGGCTGTTAGAGCCACATTCAATCACTCTGTTTGCTCAATCCTCCTCTCTGAAGCTTTTCTCACTTTACTGATTTTTCTTTCATTTTTTAATACAACTTTAGTCCTCCATTCTTCTACTCATCTGTGGGTCATACCACTGATAGTTCTTCTTCACTTCTCAGTACAACATAACCATGACCTCCATCTTCACGCTTCCTCTCTGTCCACCTTGTTTAAAGTCTAGTTTAAAGTTTTATCCAATGACATAAGAATATGTTATATTAACCATTTTTAAGGCATGTATGTAGGGCAGGGAAAGTATCAAAACTTGCATAAATGAATTCCTAGATATTGACAAACGAGTGGAATAAAATTAATTGCGATGATTCGGTACAAGAAGTTCATCCCGCAAAAAGTCTAAGAATTCTAACATTTTTGTCTGAAGAAGTTCTGATAAGGAAAAACCAGAATAAATTACATTCTCCGAGTTAGTCAGTGTGTAGGAAGTCCAGATTTGTATCCATCCCACAAAAAGACTATCTAGACATCAGGTCATTTTCTTTTTTGTATATCTCCCAAATTATAGACATTAGTTTCCTCACACTACATAAATCAGTCACTGAGCCTTTGGGTATTTTGTATTTTATGCAAATTTCCATTGTTTTTAGTGGCTGTAAATGGTGGACATCTTGCACAGCGCCTATTTCTCAAACTAGACAGGTTTTCTTCACCAAACGTTACAAATACATTAGCAATGTTAAGTAGAAGCACCTTTGAACCCTTTGGATCCTAAAGTCATGATGGTGTTGTACCTAATCCGGACCCTGATCCAGACCTGTTTGGGTGATCAGTATTCTAATACTGTACGTTAGCTTTTAATGTCCTGCTCAACTGTTTGGTTGGTTGTGCTAAAGAATAAGGGACCAAAGATGAAGCCCTGGGGGGTACCGCAGCTTTATTGAAGCTTGTGATGACTTATTTTACAGAAGGATGTAATTTGATATAGAACCAAAAAGGTAAAATAGTCAATAGTTTTCTTAAAACACGCTTTGCCAAAAGCTTCAGCTAATCTAATTAAAACTCACTATTTTGATGAAGTATCTATATTCATAGTCATATTTTATTTTACTGTTTAAAAATGAAAAAACAAAACAAAACGATTTGTCATTTTATGCCAAATTTAGGGAATCTGAGGTATTTGATTAATTAATGACCAAAATGGTTTCAATGAACAATGAAATCATTTTCCTATAGTTTTTTTTTTTCCCGGTGAGGACATTAAAGGAGTGAAGAAATAACTGACAGGTCATAGATGTGATGTTGTGCTGTCAAGTGGAACATGATTTAGCCCTAGCCTGACCTTAGCTACTATTTTGAATCTCACACAAATTTCAGTTTTATTGTTTTTATTAAAATAGGATTTTAAGTCAAATGTGAAGAGTAATCGTCTTCCCCCTCAAACTATTCACTTTGTCTTCACGTAAAATCTTTACATGCTGTAAAGATTTTGATTTCGGGGACTCTGAATGGTGGACAACTCGTCCAAAGCCTGTAGTTTGAAACTCCACAGTTTCACCAAAGTTTCAACATTAAGTGGCCATGATATAAGTAGTTCTGCATTTTTTGAACATTTTCTCAAACTTTTTTTATTCTTTTTTTCATGGAGGGATGATTTTAAGGTGACTCTATCACATATATCCCAAACAATATCCGCTACTCTCTGCTCACCCAAGGAATGGAGGACGTGTCACATGCTGATGTGCTCGCTGTCCACTGTTTGGAGCAAATGTCTCCTCTACACATGACTTTGGTCACATAAATTATTTCTTCAGCTTTTTGCTCTGCTGTGATTGCTTCATCCTGTTCTGGTTTCTGAGAGATGTGGTCTTTGAAAAATATTTGCTGATGCTGGGTGGAGGACCTGCTGATGTTGCACAAGCAGTGGAAGGTCGACTCATTTTTTTTACAGCCCACTGCACTCAGCTTCATTCATTCTCTCTGAGTCTCACCTCTCCTCTCACTCTGTAAACACTAATACCCCCACACTTTCACCTAATGTCCCCTCCTAATCATCTGACTGCCTCATGTGACCACAGTCTTGTGAGCTGATGTGGTATGAACTAACAAGAATAACGTGCTGTTTTGTCATCTACATTTCGTTGAATAAGCACCAAATTCTGTCATGCGTCAATGTGGGGTTTTTTTTCATTACATTTTCAGTTTCATCAAGGATTCCTCCAGCCAATATGCTGCGTGCCATACATTCTCCAGTGAGGGATGTCAGTGTCTTAAAGTGTGGAAACAGCAGAAAGGGTAATTAAGTCTACTGATAGCTCAGAATCTGTCCTAGCTGTCTCAGCAATTGATTTTTTTAGCTTCAAAATAACGATGTGATTTTTATCTTGTCTCTTTATATTTATTGCTTGTATTGGTCAGCCCACATTAAATGAGCAGAGAGAGAAGAGGTATAATATTCTTTCATTCATCATCCAAAGCCGCTCACGTGTTGACTGGACCCTATCCAGTCAACACGACTGGATAGGGTCCAATGTCAGCTGTCAATGCCCAGCTGACATTGACCGAGCGAGTGACACCCTGGATGAGTCGCCAGTTCTGTCCATTATAATAAAAAAAAAAGAAAAAAGGGCTGTTGCTGACTCTTCAGGAATCTCCATAACAATTAAACCCCCAAACTCAACATGTGAGCGCCTGCATAGATTCTCCCTACAGAAATGCATTGCTATCAATTCAATGAAGTGCAAGAAAATTAATACCATGATCTGCAAGGAAAAAAAATGCACACGTTGTGTAAAAAGCATTGCCACCCTGGAGTGTTTGAAACTTTATTTCTTATTATTTTATCAGACCGTGTAATGTGTATTCAGCGCCCCGTGGTGGTCGCTTTTGGAACTTTTCTGCAACATGGAGCCTTAGGAAATAAAAAAAAACTATCAAAACAGAAATACATATAATTTTAAACAGAAAAACAGGAATTTAAAAAACGTAAATAGCACCAAAATGACTTACAGTATTTTTTTTTTTTTTTCTTCAAAAAGAGGAAAGTCCACAAAGGATGTCAAGTGTGCTTGTCGGTACAAACCCGTAGCAGCGCATTAGTCCCATATAATCCACTTAGTTTTGTTATAATTTCTCTGACACAAACAGTTGAACATCATAGCAATGCAGTCACTTCATTTAAGTTAGAAAAAAAAAAAAGTAAAATATGAAAACGAAACAATCATGATCGGAGAGAAGAAGAATGCCCTATATAATAAAATCTCAAGGGAAAATATTGCCCAGCTATACAACCATAGGTGTGTCTCTGTATCCTGTGATTTCCTCACTTCACTGAACTGCAAACCCAGGACATCATGGAAGAGGAAGCTTATCAGTAATGTCTTTCACTCTTACAGTTAATTGGAAACTATACATATGGGATCTGAAAGTGAAAGGAGTGAAGGAGGGGAAGTCACTTTAATATAATGAGAAGCACACAAGTCATTTCTTTTTTTCCCCCATTCTGTAGCTCAAATGCTACTGGTCTCCTTTTTGATTGGCGTCTTCCTTGGCTGCATAGTTTTTAGCCTCCCCTTTCGGCTCAGATAGCTGTCCTGAGTGGGTGTTCAGGGTGCCATTCACCTGAGCCAGGTAGGAGTCCGAGTGGCTCTCAAGCTCTGCCCTGATCCTCTCCAGTTGCTCTGCCAGCTCCCCTAAGCTGCTACACTGACCCTCTACCCGGCTCACCCTGCTATCCACGTCCTTCACCTCCTTCTGTACTTCTATGGCTGTGCTCCGGCAGCCCCGTAGCTCCCCGGACAGCCGTCTCTTCAAGGCCACTAGCTCGTCCTTCAGCTGGGCCAGTCGCCTCTCCCCCGCCCCGAGGAGGGAGGCTTGGTGGCCCACTAGTTTGGTGATACCCTGCACCTGGTTGACAAGCTGGTGCTCCCTCTGCTCCCAGCTACTGTTGGCCTGACCCACTTCACTTGCAATATAGCTAATGGAGTCCTTCAAGCCCTTGAGAGTGCGGTTCACATAGTTGATGTTAACCTTTAGTAGAGTTATTTCTCCCTGGACATTTCCCTCCATTTCCTCCTGAGAAACACGGAGGAACATGTTCTGGAGAGTGTTGTTAAGGCGGGCCAGCTGGTCAGAATGGGAATCCAAGCGGTCAGACATTTTCTTCTCCATCCCCTCACATTCTTCTTCTACTTCAGTGGTGCTGATACCCCCTGCTGATGGGGTGGAGGGTGAGCAGGAAGAGGTGCAGAGAAGCTCCAGGTCTATTAACTGTTTCTGGATGCCGTCCAGGTCTCCCTCCACTCTCCTCCTCACAGACTCTATCTCTGTCTCCAGTGCCGGGACCACCTGACCTTCCAGCAGAGCTGGAGCGGTGGCATTACTCAGCTCCTCAACGGCCACAAACACTCTCTCTTCCAGGGTCTTCAGCTTGTCCTCTAGCATGGTCTTGAAGCCATCCAGACCACTAGGCAGCCCCGCTACTCCATCAGGAACGCCGTCTGTGGCATTGAGCCGACTTTCTATATCCACCAGGCGGGTCTCAATGAGGGTCTCCACGTGAATGCTCTGGTCGGTGAGGGCAGTCTGGAGCTGTCTCTGAGATTCCGTCAGACCCTTGACTGACTCCTCCAGCAGCAGGATACGCTGGGAGAAACTGTTCACCTGCAAGAATAAATAACATGAGGAACGCGTCTTCTCATATGGAAGTACAATGTGGCATACAGTAAACTGGAAACTCATTCGCTCATCTTATCTTTCAGTCCTCAGTCACTGTATCAGCTGTTTATAGCGGCGCTGTTATCATTCTGAGCTCGTTACAGATACTACATTAAGATCTAGATGCTATGTCTTAGTTATTATCGGGTGATGTCATTGTTGATCATTGCTTTTTTTCGTAGAATACAAAGAAAACATATTGCAACTTATTTCGTAGGCTGTGATTGCAACTGAATATAAACTAAAATGCAATAATAATGAAATAATATTAAACAATGTAAAAGATGATTGGTCAGTTAATTGTCGTATCAGGCAAATTTTTCTTCTCGTTTGAAGAGATTCTACGCTGCATTAAAAGTTTCAGTTCTTTGAGCCAAACAAACAATCTCTAAACATATTTACTGAGCAAATAATAAAAGGGGATATGGTCTTCTCTTTTATCTTACCAATCAGTGCATTATAAATATACTCTAACACAGACAGAGCATCGCGTCTGCATCAAAATAATTAACCTATACTATACATTAAAGAAATAATAGGACATAAAAGATTGAGAGGAAGTATTCTAAGTGCATTTGATTATATCACGAAAAAGCCCTCAATCCCCTGCATTGTACAAGCAATCCCCCTGATTAAACGGCTCAAATTAATGTGGATTCATCTTGGAAAATAGTATTTCCCGTAAAAAAAAGAAAATCTTCTCAAATCAGATCAACGGTTGAAATATTATGAATGAAGTTTGTTTGTTTATGCTGTGGCGGAAATATACACAACATATTTCCCCAAAACAATCCTGTAAGATTTATGTTGGTTTTACATTGAAACTTATCCATGAAATAGTTTTTTTGTTAACGCAAAGGATCTTTAACGGACACGTCAATGACAATTGTATAATATCCAAACTTTTCAGGAATATGTATAGTATATGAATAACTTAACTTTGCACCACCAAAACAAATCATTTTATATTAAAGCGTTGTTTTTTTGTTGCAGAAAAAGCTCATCTGCCTTGCGTTCAGCGTCTTTTATGTGGAGTTTGGAGACCGAAGTAAAAGGACATTAGTGGTGCTAATGTTATGGCTCAACTGAAAGGTACATTATGGATGCATTCAAGATAGAAATAGAAATAGAAATAGTCATCATCCACTTATTATCCTTATAAAAACCAAATTGTGGAGGTGGAACTATGTCTAAGGTCGGCGTACTGACGTCCTGGATTCTTTCAGTTACCTAGCTACCTAATGATTATGTTAAGACTTTAAGTAGCATATTTACTTCAGTTTTTTTTGGTTTGTTTTTTGACATATTGTACCATGGAGATAGGATTTGTTCATTCGTTTTGGAGGTGCTGGTAGGTGCGTTGAGTTATTTCTGGAAAGCCAGACTTGCATTGTTTCCTCTCTTGATGCCAAGCTAAGCTAATCTTTGCAGAAACTGAACTCAGTATGTGTTCCGAGAGACACGAGAGCGGTAACATGTAACATTCCTCAAAATGTCAAATCTTTCTACTTGTTGTCTAAGTCTTCTGGTGTCACGTTGTTTCCCTGCAGCAAATATTTCAAAACGTTATTTGACAAAGTTGATGTCTATTCATTTCACATACAATCCTGTCCGTTCATACCTGCCCGCAGCAGCTCTCAGTGAGAGTGAGGCCCTGGATCTGAGCCTGCAAAGAGCCCAGTTCTTCCCTGATCCCAGTCTCCCTTCCATCCAGAGACTGCTGCATCTGCTCCTGGCCATTGAGGTTATCCCTGTGGCACTGCTTCTGCACCTCACCGATCTTGATGTCACAGTGGTTCTCCAGGGTGCTCACACGCCGTTCAAAGCCGTCCAGGATCTCAGCTCTTACTCCAGCCAGCCTGACATCCAGGATCTCATCCAACTGAGCAGTGGACCCTGGGCCGGGGACAGGCCGTCCTCTAGCTCCATCCAGCAGCCTTTTCAGCTGGCCATCATGACCCAAGACCATCCCCTAAAGACAACCAGGTAAGAGAATAGAAAGTGGAGTATTCCTTTTGAAGAAGAATACAGTATTGATTGATCTTTGCACAAAAATGATGCTATTTTACCTGAATCTCCTCTATTATGTGAGTTTTGGCTTGCAACTCATCCTTCACCTCAGTCACCCTCCCTGCTAAATCACCAAAACCGATGAAGGTGTCTCCTCCCTCCACTACGTCAGGAGTCCCGTCTGGGATCACCCCAAATCCCACTGTGGAGTCTGGCACGCGTGGAGCATTAGGGAGCAGAGACACCAGAATTTTGTTGGTGTCCTCCCGTAGAGAAGTGCGCAGCCGCTCCTCGAGGCCAGCGACCACCCCGTTTAGAGTGTCCAGACCCTGGGTGAGGCGACGCAGGTCCTCCTCCATACGGTCCAGTCGTTCTCCAGTCACTCCTGAAACCCCTGAAGTTTTTCCAATAATTCCAGGGATTGAACAGAGAGGGAAAAAAAAGGGTTTGTTTGAGAACGTCAGCCGGCATTGAAGAAGCTATGATGCAGCATTAAGGGTGAAGATTAAATTGTTGTGAATTTGTCCTCACCAAAGTTTGGTCTTCCATTCCCAGCAGGCAGCTGTCCTGAGGGTATTGTTCTGTGGTCAGGCACACCAGGGAGGGGTCTGCCGGGCTGCAGCTGACCTTCTCCAGGTTTCTGGTCTATGGGTGGTCTAGGGCCATGTGGAAAACCCCTCACCCCTGGGTGATGGGGCAACCCCTTGAAAGGTGGTACCATGGTATCAGGCAGTAACGTGGGTCCATCATAGCAGTTTTCTCCAGAGTAGCCCGGACAACATCTCCACTCCAGCTCAGTCACTGTCTTATAACCCACCTTGTACTTTGGCTTGAAGAAGGTTCTGTACCTGCAGGAAACATCGTTGCAAACTGGTTATCAGAGGTTAAGAGTGTACAGCAATTGTTGTATCGGAGATTACATAAAATTCGGTTTATCGGTTCACAGCACAAAGCCGGGTCAGAGGAGCTCTGGAGATGCAGTAGATCATGTGTTTCTGCACGTCGTTACGTGAACAGGACACTAGAGGGCAGCGTTGATACATGTTGGGCTACATTCTTACCTGAGCAGCAGATTACCAAACGTAAACACGTGGTTTCACATTTTAAACTCGTCTGTCAAAGATTTGAGGTGCTACTCCGGCCAGTTCATTTAATGCGTTTTGTCGTAATATTTGAAACACTTACAGAACAACAGGGCACTTCTGACCCCAGATGCACTTGGTGGTGTACTCTGCCTTCACAAAGGTAGCCACCCCGTCCTGCATGGTGCATGTGATGTTCTTCTGGACCACATAGGCACAGTGGTTTCTGCAGAAACAGTAGAGCGACATTACAATTAAATACATTCACAACTGCACTTCATTTGCTCTTGTCCTATCGACGTTTATTAAAATTAGGACTACTTGACAAAAATAACTCAGGTTTTATTATCTTTGAAGAAGAATGTGGCATTCCATCTCTCACACGTGACTTTGATTACGTCAAGCAAACAATACGTGCTCCAGTAACAATCATATTTATCTAGAGTGCTGCTGCTACTCCACCTACATCTGCTTGATGAGATTATTTCTTCCTGGCAAATATTTGATTTATGTGTGGAGCCTCCCTTGAATTCCGCCTGTAGGAAGGCTTTACTGTCCTGCTTGATTATTCTGTCTGCCTCCTATGCTGCTGTTTCGTGCTTTATCCTCCTGCTATTGTAGTCTGACTGTACTTTACTGTACACATGATGCTTTGGTTGACTTCATAAACAGCCTCGTTATAGTTTAGCTTATTTGAAATACCAGTTGGTCTCCGTGTGATTATGCATACATCCGATAAGGACTGATCAATTTCCATGTTGAATTTTTAGTTTGTCGCAGAAGAGCTTTAAATTGCATTAAGATGAATTATATTGAGCAATGTTTCCCATTTAATATTAATTTTCTGTATCCACGGATCTTTTTCAAGGTCTTTGAGGGGCTAAAACCAATCCCAGCTGACATAGACGGGACTTGGGGTACACCCTGGACATGTCACCAGTTCATCACAGGCCAATCGATAGAGAAGGAAAACAGTTCACACCTACGGGCAATTTAGAGTCACTAATACTGCATGTTTTTGGACTGTGGGAGGAAGAGGGGGAACATCCAAGCTCCACACAGAAAGGATGCAGGGGCAGAGGTGGATTTGACCCGAAACCTTCTTGCTGTGAGGCAAGTAGGCAACTGCTGTTTCACTGTGTTGCCCCCTACATGCATGTATGTATGCAGACCTCTGGTGTTATTTCCTTTCCTTCTTGTTCAAAGTGTGAATTCAAGCACTTACCAAACCTCTCCAAACACATTTTATAACTTACTTTCACTTATTTTCAACTCTGAAACCAGAAAGGGGTCAGATATGTCCAGACTGCAACATATACCAACTTCATTCTAACCTTTTTGAGGCTGTTGTTGCGTCATGCTGGAGCTGGACCTTTTCTCGCTTCATTGCCAGTGCAGCTACAGCAACTGTTAAATGTTTCCCTGGCCCCCGTGCACCACAGGAAATGATGATCTACGCTCCTTGGGCTCACATGAGAAGCATTTCTAACGTTCAGTGGGGAGCATTTAGCAACACATGTACTTAATGTTGCTCCACAGCTGTTTCAGGACAAATAGAAATGTTTGGAGGGGCAACGAGGGACACGGGGGCCGAGGAGAGACTAACAGCAGTACGGTCTGTCCGAACCTGTGAGAAACGGCTACACCGCTGCTGCTTTCCTCCAAATGCTGACTGCGTTTGTGTGTGTGAGTGTCTCTATCCATGTGAGTCTGTCCCGCCACTCCCCCTTTGTTGACAAATGTAAAAATCAGTGGAAGAAAAAGGGGCAGGAGTCTGTGTGACAGCGGTCCATTCATGCAGGCCTGTCAACCTGCTGTCAGGTCATGTCCTGGTAAGGAAGGGGCATATAGTCTGGACTGATATGGAATGATAATAATAATAATAATAGATTTTGTTCTCTGATTGTGTCCAGGAATATGAAATAAAGATTTCTGGCCCAACAAACTCATGAATCCCTGCCCAGTCTACTGAGGTTATGATGCTAATATTTGATTTTCACATTTTTTCCCAACACCCACCCTCCTGCAGGCTCTTTCCTTTACTCTTTAATTCCTATGTCAAAGGGGGGGGCAGTTGATAACATTTGTCAACCCCCTCCCCGCCCTCCTCTCCTTGCTCAGAGAAAACCTAGAGAGCCAAAGTAAATGACATTTTTCTTAAGTTTAGCTTGAGCACCAGCATATTTAAACAAGATCCCATTCAGACTGGTTATTGTAAAAGAGATTCCTGGAGTGAAGGAAATCGCCACTATTTTGAAATGGATCTAAGACAGATTTATTTCATGTAAAAAGCAGCTTTATGACTTTGTTTTGTGTGTGTGTGAGAGAATGAGTGAGGCAAAGCCCGGGTTGTATGCAAGCTGTGTGGAGCAGTGAGCATAAATATGTGTGAGTGTTCAGTACGGTCACAGTGTGACCCCTCTCACATTACATGCAGAGGTGACCAGCGGAATGAAAAGTGACCATATTCCCTGATTTCTTTGTCAAGCCCACATCTGGGGGAACCAGTGGCCTTCAGGCCCAGACACAATGCCTGAAAATGCAGGAATCCAGTTGTACAAGGGATTAAAAAAAAGAAGAAGAAAAACACTTTCTCTGCTTCTACTTCTCAATCCCCCGGTCCGCTCCTGGCCTATTTTCCCGGCTCTGTCAATGTGTTTTGGGTCTGTGAGTGATATTTTATCCTCGCTCTCCAAGAGACAGGGGGGTTTTGGTTTTTTGAGAATCAAAGTCAAGTGCTGAGAAATCGTGTCCCTCTGTGCTGCAGGGATGTTCAGGGCAGCCGCAGGTCACCTCCGTGTAAAAAAAACATCTTTATTGGACATTTTCAATTTGAGACAGTGACTGTGTGTGAGAGCTAATCAAGCACATATGAATATGTTTCATACACACGCATGAAAGTCCTTTTATTTCACGTCTAAAGAGACCACAAAGCTCTGGAGAGCCAGGAGTATATAAAGCTGAAAGGCAGGATTAGGACACTGTGATGTTTAGGTGGACCTATGTGAGGAAGGAGCCATTTTTTTTTATCATTTGTAATTGACTCATCACTGGTTGACGTGTCCAGCTGTGGCAGTAAGATGCTAACTTTCATTTTGCCTCCTTGTGTGAGTGTTTGGACGATATCCAGCCTGGAAGAGACAGCAGGAACCAGGACACCTCAGGGGAAAAAGGATGGGAGGCCTGTATAATCAGAGGAAGGATAAAAAAGTCAGAGGGGAGCACTGGCCTGCTCTGAGCAATTTTCACACCTCATTCCTCAACCAATGTGGAGCAAGGAGCCTAGTTGAAAAGGTATAAATACCTTGGGAAGTTTCTTTTAGCACTTGTTGGTGACAGATGGGATGGTTTGACTACACAGTAAACCCATTCAGTGCCAGACAGTAAAAGTCACTTAGGTCAAATCAACGTTATTTATGGCTTATACAGTGTAAACATAGCATTAGGAAACATACCGTCCAACTGCAACTGGCGAAGGAAGCTCAGTGCGAGTTTAAAGAGACGACATTCAAGCTCCTTTCATTGATGTTTCATTATTCTCTCTCTCTCCTTCTGCTTCCTTCTTATTCAACTGGCTGTAGCCTTCGAACCAGATTTCACAGCATCAATCACCAAATGGTGCCATTGTTGTTAATTCATATCTTCTCCTGTCAGCATTAAATCACTGCAACACGACTCCATCCCATAAACCTCCAGTTCATCACATCCAGGACATTCAGACATTTCCCTCCAAACAGCACCATGCTGGGAGGATATTTCCCTTTACGGCTGTCTTCACAATGTTCTGATAGCTTTATGACTCTGTGCCGTTATATTATTTTTTCAAGTTATTTCTTGGGTTATTCTTTTTTAAGATTTATTTTCATTATCTCTCTGTTCATTCTATCATTTCTTGGTTGATTTTGTATCGGTTTTCTCATATTTTATTTTAAAGGTTACTGTCATTGTTTAGATCTGTGTCCTCTTCTTTTATTTTGAAAGTTTCGTTCCACTTATCCCTGTGAGCTTTGCACGTCCCGTATTCTTTCTTTATCATCTGTTTTTCCCTTTTCTCCCCCTCTGTTTGGTTTTTGTGTTGTATTTTCTGCGTTTCTTGTGTAGTTTTGTCTTTATGTGTTTCACCCCTGCTCGTTCTCCCTCTCTCGTGTCTCTCCCCTGTGATTGTGTTCTCCTCATCTGTGATGGTTCATCATTATCACCTGTGTTCCCCCTTCCAGCTGCGTCTCGTTGTCTCGTTAACCCCAGTGTATCCAAGTCTGTGTCCCTCTGTCCTCCGGGCAGTTCGTTGTTGATGTCTCGTCGGCACGCGGCCGAGCCAGCGCCGAGTGTTTTCCTGTGTAAGTTCTTCTAGTGTTTCTGTTCTTCACTGGATTGTTTGGATTTCTCTGTGCCTTTGCCCTTTTGGATTCACATTGTTGGACTGTCCTTTTGATATGGCTCCTTCCTGCTTTCGCAACATACATTTTTGGATAATGGGTTCAAATTTTTTTTTATCATTAAGTGATTGAACTGAATCTCCTCTGCTCAGCCTCTGCCACTGGTCGGTCTGCACCTGGTTCCCAAACTCTGCTCTTGCAAAGTTTCTAACAGATGGGACCTAAATGCTGAAGACTCATATTTTCTCTTTATTAGACAGAAAAAAATCTCTCCAGATTGAATTGCAGTTGTAATATATATAATAACAGACGAAACAAAAACACAGCAGGTCATCATATTATGTTGATGGGCTGATCAAAAACAGAATAAACTTCTTTCAAATAATATTCAAAAACATCCCTTGAGGGCAGGTGAACGCCAGTAAATGCATTTAACATAGTCTTTAACTTTAATTATGCCCACAGGGATGAGCATAAACATCTGGAGGTCATATGTAGCCCTCCTCGAATCCTTAGATTCTGCGGGCATGCTGGCTGCTCTGTGAGGCTACCCTTGGGTAAGGTAGCGCTTTCAGCTAAATGCTAATGTCAGCATGATGACAAGCTCAGTTTGTCATTGGAAACATGCCAGTAGGAGTTACATAAATATTAGCAGGTGTCATATTTTATCGACTTAGTGTTAGTTAATTGGTAATAAACTAAAATGTCACTGTTGCAGATGGTTATGATATTAATTTAAGATATTTGGTAATAAATGGGACAAATACAACTTTGACATGATAACCACATTTTCTTAAATTTCCTACAGTGGTTGCAGTAAATCTGTAGATTGTTGAAATTTGAATGTGTGGTAACCTGCTTACATGATTTGTTGTTCAAAGTTTAAAGGTCACTGTAATAACAAAACACGCCATAACGCCAAAATTCACACAATTGCTATGACGATCTATGGACAGCTCGGACAGGAAGACTATCTCCCTGCACACTCAGGTCAGTTACGGCTCATTTGGCTCCAGAGTATCTTTCTCATGATAGAAATTTCATAATGGATAAAATGATGAATCGTTGACCTCTTGTATGGTGACTGGGAAACTTCACAGTTGCCACAATTAATAGTACAAAATGGGAGATTATGACTCCATTTAATGTCTCTGTCAAGACTGATTGTTGACTCTTCCCCTTAACAAAAACTTTAATTTGTATATATTTACAACATCTACATTTGAATACATTTGACTCATTGCAGTTAACAGCACAGGGATTATTTTTTCTGATATTGAAGAGAACTTAGAGCACCATGTGGAGAAGCTGACTACTCCAGTCCTTGTTACTTTTCTTTAAAAGTTAAAATGAGGACAGTTTAGTTCTCACTGAAAAGTATTGAACAGAATCATAATGTCAATATAGTATTAACAAATACCTTTCATAAAATTCCTTTGAAGTCTGAAAAGAAGTGTAGATTCGGAATCACATTGTAAACTGCATGAAAACACCAAACCTTTCGGAAAAGAAAGATATCCCTCCTGATTGAACCATCCGGCCTAATGTATTAAAGTTTCAATATCAAAACAGTCTTCAGCTCCTTTCGCCATGACAGGAAGGCCACGCTTATTTTCTCTCTTGCCTTACCTCAACTTTTCTCTCGCCTACGTTTTACACCAAAATCTGGTCTTTTTTCTGACTCCTAGTCTGGTCCCACTGTAAATATTTCCAGTATAGCATTACAGTTCCTAAATCCCTTCCCAGCTTCCCAGGGGGAAAGCAGAATTCCCATCACGGATTCTCATGTGGAACGTTATCGGCAAATATTATTGCTGCCAGACCTCCACCCTCTACTGGGCCCAAAACAACTCACCTTTCAAGCCTCCTTTTTTCCTCCCATAACGCTCCTTGTCTTTTTTCTTCGAAAAATATTGACTACGCAAAATTCTGTTTACTTATCTAAGCATACCACTCCTGCTCTTGCCTCTCTTTCTAATAATCTGTTATGCTCCTCTGCTGGCCCATCATGACCCTAAAAACTCTCTAACCTGCTTCTTTTCCAACCATTGTTTTGATGCTGAGGGACTAAAGGTCTCACCTTCCTCATTACTGAAATCACCCGCAAATTTCCTGACTTTTTGAACCCCGACTCCGCTGTTGCCTCTGACAGATTTACGACTGGAGCAGTCCAGATAGAAAACACTGCAATCTTTAATAGGGCCTTTAACAACTGTGTCTTTGGGCTAACAGCTCTCCTTCAGGGTCCATGCCTTTCCATATACGTTTTAAATGGAGCTCGTTTCTGTCCCACAGGCGGGTCCTGAAGGGTCTATGGTGTGGGGTTGATTGGCGTTGCGCTTGTTGCAAGTCATTAGGGATTAAAAGAATAACGTGATGCTCCCAGCTCTAAGGCTGAAAGGGACCACAGGGTCATTTACTGCCAGCTCTGGTCATAAAGGCGTATTATTACTTTGACATGTGCTACTTTCACATCTACTCCACCTCAAATCCTGGCTACAGAAATAAAACCACGTAGATCTGGGAAATATTCACAATTTGACAATTTCACTGTTGAAATCTGGCAGCTAGTTCTACTAATAAGCTGCTTTGTCTTAGCAACACACTAATCAGCCATAACATAATGACTACTTGTTTACTATTGTGTAGGTCCCACTTCAGCCACTTAATCCCCTCTGACCCAATGAGGCATTAACTCCATAAGACTGCTGAAGGTGTGTTGTCTTACCTGGCACCAAGATGTAGCTGAAGATCTTTAAGTCCTGTAGTTTGCAAGGTAGGGGCTAAGGATCTGACCTGCTTGTACAGCACATCCCACAGATTCTACATTAGATTGAGATTTGGGGATTTTTGAGGCCAAGTCAACACCTTGACCTTCAACAACTTTTTTGTGTTCCCCAAACACTTCCTGAACTGTTTTTGCAGTATGGCAGGACGGATCATCCTGTTTAGAGAGGCCACTGCCATTATGGTGTACTGTTTCCAAGAAGGACTGCAACAGTGTTTAGTTAGGTGGTTCATGTCAAAGTAACATTCCCATGAATGTCAGAACTCCAGTTTTCCCCGCAGGACATTGCCCAAAACAAAGAACTCCCTCTCCTAGGTTGCTTTTTTTCCTCAGTGCATCCTGGTGCCCTCTCTTCCACATCCAAACGCTGTTCAGGCACCCAGTCCCCATGATGTAAAAGTAGACGTGAGTCATCAAACCAGGCCACCTTCTTTCTTTCTGCTCCGTGGTCTGGTTCTAGGGTCAGCATGGGGCCTCTGACCAGTCCCATGAAGGGCCCATGCCCTTCAATGAAAATCCGATGCAGTGTGTTCTGACACATCTTTATAAGAACCAGCATGAACTTTTTCTGCAGTTTTGCTACAGCTGCTTTTCCTTGGTATCTGAAAACTTTGGCTAGCCTTTACTCCTTGAAGCTTTCGCCAGTTCACCAGATGTCCTTTGACCACTTTGGTAGGTCTGAACCGCTGCAAAACCATAACACTCAACAAGATCTCTATGATCTGGTCCAGTCGTCTATAGCCATCACAATTTGGACCTTGTCAAAGTCCATTGTAACAAGATAATCAATATCATTCTGACATCACCAGCCAGTGTTTATAATGTTATTGTTGATTGATGTATAGTCCACATATTTTTTGTCCTTCTGTTTTCTTCTCTCTGAGTTTAACAGGAGCCTAACACACCATTAGTGGGGAAAAAAAAGTTTAAGGAATTTCCCAAAGAACATAATCTTCTTTAAGGAAGAATAGCTCTCTGTTTTTTTGTTTTTTTTAAAGAAAAGGGTATTCAAACTGAATATTTAGATTTGTGAGGCTTACTACTTGTATTTAAACTTGGAAATTAAATCAACAGCAGTGATTAGTGGTCAGGGGAGGCACTAATTCTAAAAAGGAATTGAGGTTACTTGATAGTTGTGTATATATAATAATTTCATGAATTTCAGACATGTGCCATCAAAATACTTGTTAATCATTCATAATTCTAGGATTTAGGACTATAACTTGTCCCACAAAGGTATTTTCATTGTAAGCAAATGCTTTCTCTGTGTCTGCACAAGGGCCAGTGTTCTAGATAGTAGCCGTGGTTTTACACTGCATTTCATTTAATAATTATTCTCTTCCAACTGTGATTTTGGCCTAATTTTCTATCATTTTTGCTTCAGAAGAGAGAGTTACCGTCCTGAAAGCATCAAAACAGAGTTATCCAATAAGATTTTCAGGCTTGTAGGCTCATCCTGTGTCAATATTATACATGAAGAAGTTACTTTATTCATATCCTCTGCTGCTTTGAGTGCTAACTTTCAATAAATTAAAACTTATTGGAGATAAAGGAACTCCATGGAAAAGGAACTAAAACGCACCGTGTACAACTGTATTATGGAACTATTTTTAAAAAAAAAGAAAAGAAAAAAGGAAAGTAGGACAGACTTTGCTTTGGTGAGTCTAATTTTTAAGTATCTTAATTATCTGTTGATTATTGCTTGCTTTGGTGGTTGCTGCTATTGTTGTGTGGATGATGATGATGATGTTTATGCAGGAAGCTTGGATGGAGTCTGTGAGAAAAAAAACTAGTGAATCCTACTTACATTTTATGGCGTTTTTGCTTTCTTGGTGGTCTTATGCGTAAATGTGACTGGTTGTTGAGACTTTATTAGTTAGTACTGACAGTTACGTGAGATATTTGACATCTATTAGTGATGCAGACTCATGTCATTCTGTGTAATAAGGATACATCCCTGATGGTTTCAGTTTGTGTCCATGCAGTTTCAGTACGTCGGTCCGTAATACACAAAAGTCCTTTTACAAATCTCAGTATTTGATGTCCTGGACATGACCGCAAAGTACGAAATTGTATACATCAAGATATTTGTATGACTTAAGTTTTTCCTCCGTATATATGATAGGTTTTTACACAAGGTATACAAAGATATCCGCCCACTGTCAGCCATTTCGTTAGATCCTTGACCGACTGATCCGACAGTTAGTACGGGTCACTACATCTCACCCTGTTACTAAGAGTCAGCTTATTTATTGAGAGGTAACATGTCGGCTGCTGGAAAACCCTTGAAATAATCGGGGAATGTCTCAGGATGATCCCTTTTACAGTTTCATTTTTTTTTTTTCCCCCGATGTTGCCTGTAATGCAGCGCTGTCTTTTTAGCCACCAGTTAGGCTCCGCCCACAAAATACGTCATTGCCGTTTACTAACACGAAAAGGGTCTACTGCGGGAATATAGCACTGAAAGCCCAGGTTGAAAACCCACGGTTCGCCACTGTGCCTGACATATGCCAGATTTAACCAACTATTACTAATAAATAGCACATCTGACAGTGAATGTTGATGAAAACCAAAGCAACAATCAAAACAGAAGTAGTATGAACCAATGGCATCAACTACAGTCCCACAGTTATTTCCAGCTAGTTCCAGCCAAACATTCAAATAGTCCACAATATCTTCAACAGGTATATATACTTTAGTCGGAGGTTAAGTAAGGGTGCTTTCACATTAATCTAGTTTTGCCCAAACCTAGGGGCTTTTCAGTTCGTTGTAGGATCAAAAATCTTTAGATGGAAACCTCCCCCTGGAATGAGATCTCAATCAGACAACCAAACTTCGGCAAAAAGAGGTTTTCTGACTCCAGATGCAAAGTGGGTTTGGACTTTTGGACTAAAAATACAAGTAACACCAGTTCAGCATGAGCATTAAACCATAGAGGGTGAAAAACACACAGAAGAATGAAACAAAGAAGAACGAAAGAAAATAAGTTTAAAAAATGAGTCGAGATAGCACATTGTGAGAGGAAGAGAACATGTTACGAAGAAGAAAGCTTTTAATGATGACCTAGACATAATTCTGAGCACGATCGCCCAACAACTGGTCTGGGTTAGCCTTGAGTAGTTTGCTTGATGTTGGTACAACATTGTAGTATACATTTATATCTATTGTTTTCTTATTATATAATCAGCTGAAAATATGAATAGCTGCTTTGACATTAGCAGCTGACACAAACACAGTCAAACACAGAACCAATAAAGAGCATCCGGTCAGATTTTTAAATTTGATTTGTAGATCATCTGACACCACAGATGCTTTTTGCAAGGGCAACGGTAGAAAGGAAAGAGATGGAGTCTGGTTGCAGGAGTTTGTAGATATAGGTGTCTTCTAAATGATCTACTGTGAAAAAGTGAGACCTGATTTTGCCCAACTAAAGTATACTGACAACAGTAAAGAGCCATTCAGTAGCTTTAAATCATCAAACACCTTTAAAACTACAAAGCAGCAAAAACAAAGCATTATGGGACGCGCCCGATGTGGACAAAGACACGGCAAAACTGTGATCTAAAGCCCCAGATCAACTTATTAACAGTATCTAGAGATACAGCCAAAGACACCTACGTTAACCCGACTGTCTTTGGAGGTACCTTCAAAAATAATCTGTTTGCAGTAACTAGTACGGACAGCAACATCATTCCTGAAGATGTATTAGTCTTTTGAAAGCAAAAATCCACATTGACATTAACAAACCAAACAGTTTAGCAGAGAGTTCAGTGAAAGCAGCAAGTTGGATAAATATGTGCCGGTAAGGAGCTTGGGAATTCACTGACCAGCCTTTGTGACCCTTGGCAGGAGACTGGCTCCATTCACGTCCTCCACTGGACACTCAACACAAACTTACAACAGAGATCCGTGACCTTCGACCTCTACCAACTCATTGACCTTTACCCCTTGATCTCTGTCCCATATATCACCAAGAAGTTCTCAGATTTGTTTCTAATTCGATCAGTTAAGGCATGTGGCGTCTGTTGTCCTAATTGATTTAAACAAATCAAAGAATGTTTCACCTGTGGTGAATTTTAGGTTATGATGGTGTTATTAGTGCAAACAGTGAGAGATGGTTGGCTAAAAGACACATTTTTATGATTATGACCTATGAATTATATTAAGAATGTGTTATTAATAATACATTTGATTTTTATTATAGTTTTTGTTTCGGGATGATGGACTCATATCAAATATATCAACAGTATTATGTGTTAAAATGAATGGTCTGATACAATCTATGAAATAAACCTGGCTCAATCTGTGACTACAAGGCGATATATTTTCTCACAGCAACAAGTTGCACTGAGTGAAAGGAATGTGAAATGAAAAAACCTTTCATTGCTGCCAAAAACACAGATCATAATTCAACATGAAGGAAAAAAAAATAGAATGCGCACCAACAGCTGAGAATTTTTAAATATCTAAGGAAACCACAGACCTGCTTTGTGCACGTGAGCTGTGGTCGGTCGCAAATGAGTTAGTGGTCAAAGCTCAACAGCGACATCCCTCTCACACACACATTCGTGCGCTAAATGGCACAAGTGATATTTTTAAGTCTGTATTTCCACTGAGCAGTCAGGCTGACAACAACTGAGTTCATATATCTGTGGTGGTGGTCTGACACTGACTCATCCCCAGGGTCCACTGTGGCCGAGGCAGGTCAGCAGCCCTCGCATCAACACTGCACTTAGACACAGACACATGTGGGGGGAATATTAGCAGCTACATTAATGGCCATCTGTCATTACTCAACAGTTAGAATGGAACAGAACAATCCATAACGTCTACTTCCTTAATTCATCTTGGGCACTGCGTGGGAATGTATCTGGCATGAATTGGCAATGCTGAATAAAAATAAACCTGCAGTGCTTGGCAAAGGTTGCATAAAACGGATGCTACTGTCATGTGCCACACATGCAGTATGAGCAGCAACGTTCAAAGGAACCATATATGAGGGTAAATAAGAAGAGGAAATTCTTCATGAGACATATACAGAGTTACAAAATGACCGTTAAATAACACGCAAGTATAGTGGAATAGTTCAAAATATCAAATCATTGATTAAAATCAACCAGGAAAATAAAAGACAGGGAGTACTAAGGTTTTATTTACAGTTTAGCAACACAAAAATATAATTCTTAGAAGTTTCTGGCATGAATAACTGATTTTTCAGTAACAAGCAAAACACAGTAGGATATAAATTTGAGGTAGTAAATTGGTCATATTAGAGCCATAAAAAATAAGACGTGTCTGTTAAACAATAATGAGAGTATGCCCCTAATCAGGAGCTGCCATAAAGAAAACTCTTATTCCTGTTAAAGCCACAATAGAAACTGTATAAGAAAATGTCTAATTTGAGACATATCTGACATTTTGATTTATGATCTCTTTGCTTTTTTTTTTTTACTAGTTTTAAAGGAAATGAAGTGAATTCTGAGATTGGTTCTCACCTGATGGCTGTGTGTTTTATGTTACGGTAAATGGACAGTACTTAAATGCGAGTTTAGTCTGCTTTACTTCTCAAAGCATTTTACAGCCAGAGACGATTCATCCTTACTGTGACAGAGGCTGTCATTAAGGCGCCACCTGCTCATCAGGAGTGATGACCATTCATCCCATCATTCACACACCGATAGAACGACCATTGGAGAAACTTGGTTCAGTATCTTGCTCAAGGTCACTTTAACATGTAGACTGCGGGGCTGGGGGATGAACCAACAACCTTCAGATAAGTGGACAACCGCTCTAACAACTGAGCCACTTGGCCCATGAGGCTGCTCCTAGACTCTTTTACTGATAAGTAGGCAGTTTAAATGCCTTTTTGTGGTTAAGATGGCATAATGCTACAGTTTCCTGATCAAATGGCATTCCATGATCATTATTTATTTTCTTCTTGAAGTTGAACAAATTATATAGCTCAATTAATTGTAACTCCCCACCTAATCTCAGAATGATTAGATTAATCACTAACTCGATTAATAGGAATCTTTGCGCGTAACTCTCTTTGGAACTCCAACGTGGACATTTGTGTTCTCATTAGCCACGCTCGTATGCCTCCGTTAGAGGGTTGGAAAGTCTGTGAACCCTCAGATGGGTTTGGGTGAAGCAGCAGGTAGCTGCAGAGCTGTCCAAACACATAACAGCCCTCAGGGGATGCCAAAAAAATAAGATTGGAAAGGAAGTCAAACCAATAGAGGCTTTTTCATCTCAGAGCTTGATGGTTTACAAATAGCATACACAAGGACTTTTAGAGGTTCCTGCTCATGAGGTTCTGGCAGCAGTCCAGTGTTTACATACATCGCACATGCTTGATTAACAACAGATGAAGATCCATAACCTCTCATTGTGGACAATTTCATACAAACTTTGTTGAGATCAGTGTGGGACTGCTTCAGCATTGGTTAAACATTGAGTGCACCCCTCCCCTCTTTTAGCGGGTGCCCAGTTGTACTGTAAGGCTCTCCTCTTCAGCCCTACCATCACACACACACACACACATACACACACAGTGTTTGTGAGGGATCAATAGTCATGTCATCAGCTCAGCAACCCCTTCACTACATAAACATAATGAAGGCTTTGTTTTCCTGAGACGGCTTCAGATTGTGGCTGTACAGTGTTTATTCCAAGCCACAGATGGTTTTAGGTGTGAACCTCAGAAGAGGGATGATGGTGAGCGAGGGAGAAACAGAGAGTCAATTCAGGGATCTGTTACCAAACTGATGCCCTAACTAAAACCATATTTCTGCAACTTGCCGATGATAGGTCATTCTCAGGGGAAGTACAGTAAGAGTGGGGTTCTGTTTGCAAGCACTTAAGCTATATGGAGTGTTTCTGGAAGTCAGTCAGTGCATGCCAGTGTGGGAAAGGAAAATAAAACCAACACTCATGCCTGTGGCATGTCCAAACCCTAGTACTTACTTGTGACGGGTCATTGGCTTGTTCGGTGAATGGTGAGGGTTGAGTCCAGCTTTGTACAGGTGGTATCTGTTTCCATAGAAAGGGTTGACATGACCACCGTAGAACGTTCCTTTACTGTCCACCACCGATAGCAACATTCCAAAGAGAAGGAACTGTGCAACCAGGGGACACAACTTGATCCTCATTGTTAGTTTTTTTTCTCTTAAGCTCTATCAATTCCAGAGTCTTAAAATGCAACTGACTGGTGAGGCAAACTGAAAAAAAAAAGAAAAAGATGGATGAGGTTTTGCTCAGAGTGTTGTGTTGAGGTTCCCCGGCTCACATGTAGACATGTCTTCTTCAGCTGGCCCCGAAGGAGATGTGGAGCAGTAACAGCTGTAGCATCAGCAGCATCTAGTCCGGTCCGCTCTCGGTTCGCACACCAGCCACAGTCTGAGCTCACAGGACAGAGCAGAAGGAAAACTAGTAAAGCTGAAGAGGGAGGGGAGAGGGCGAGGGGTAAGGAAAACAACACAAAGGTGTGCTCCAGAAGGAGGGGAAAGGAGAGAGGACGATAGGAGGGAGGAGTGAGAGAGGGTGTATCGAGCAAAGTTGCAAATCTGTGCACACACACATGCAACCGTGTGTGAGAGCTGTTGACTAGACTCGACCCTCCAACTCCTGTGCACTCTGCATGAGTGAGGGTGTGTGTGCAAGAAGCAGCGAGCTGCTCTGCTGCCTCTGAAGGGGCAGTCAGACTGAATGTATTTGCATATCCCAGTCCGACCCGTCTGGCTACACTGCAAAAAGAGGGTGATTGAATGATTCTTGCCCCCGCTTTTATTTTCTTCTTGCAAACACACACACACACACACACACGCTTTAAAAATAACCACAGAAATGAAAACACATTCAAATCAGATCCACAGAACAAAAACGCTTTTCATCTTCTCTATCATCTCTCTCCAATCTCAAACTATCTTAATTTTCATCTCTTTCATGCTGCAATGATTTTATTTCATTACCTCCTTCTCTTTAATGACATCGTCTGCTCTGGGATTAGCAGCACATTAGACCACGGAATGTCTGCCTGGCATTCTAGAGTTTCTAACACAAAGGACAATCAGAGCCACTGAAAACCTCAAACTCCCGTTTATGTCCTACCTCACCTCCAACCGGATCTTCAGTTCATTTCTGTTTCCTGTGTCCTTCAGACTGGTTGTCCCGGAAATGACACAAATTAATCAGAGTGCATCATTGTTCCATCAGTGCCCCAATTAAGGTCCTTTCGGACTGTAAGTCGTTTCTAAAACTTTGCAATGAGGGAGAGTTAAACTTCAGTTGTATGTTTATTTTTGTCCGGTGCTAATGCCTGTTGAGACCACTGAGTGGTACAGTGGAATTAATGTGCTCATCTCCTAATGGTCAAAAATAGGTGGTGCTGGGTGACATCTCTGTATTGTTGTCCAGTAGCTAAGCTTGACCAGAGCTGATGTCGTAATGGAAACACAGATAAGTCAGACAGCTCGCTCCATTTTGTACTCTATAGTAGGTCACAAGTATTGGGATTTAAATGGAATTACTGTAAAGTTAAGGCATTTATGCATTAAAGTTCCCCACATTTTAACATCAGGAAAACTTTTTTTTGCGGCTTCACTCTGCCTGTGAAACACTTATCACAGGCTCTGAAAAAATTCAAATTAGCCTTTTAGGTCTTACATAATCAATATAATAATAATAATCCTTGGATGGGTTACGATTATGTTTTTATGTTCATCGGTGAGAGGACAGGAACCAGATTCTGGTCCCAGCATAGCTTAACTGGGACACTGATTTTCCAGTTAAAATAATTTCAAAAGCCCAGTCAGAATACAATAATACGATAAAATGCCCAAAACAAGCAGAATCTCCTTAAGTTACAACAGGGTTGAATAAACATTTTCATAAACCAAAAGAAAATGCACCATTACCATGCTGTACATGAAATGTCATTACAGCCCCGAAAAGTTCGCCCCACCCGTAGATCTTTCTGTTAATGCGATAACTCAAACAGTATTTCATGGATCTTTTGCAAATGTTATACCCATATAGATCTTGGTGTGAGGAAGAACTGGATTGATGTTGGGAAATGTCTGTTGTATATTTCATCTCCCCAGGACATAATTTTCTCAACTTTTGGTCCGATATAGTCCAGATTTGGTGCATAGGAATCATCTCGAGCAGCTTTATCTTGTATAAAGTAGATTTTATTCTAATATTTGGCTTTTTGTTTTTTTATTTAAAACACTGTTATTCAGGGATATACCCTTGCTGTTGGGAATGACAGCGTAGGCCTAGTTTTCTGTCTACTGTCTTTCTGTGCAGAACACTTAACAAGATGGCCGCTTCCGAGCAATACAGAAACAAAACAGCGAGTTTGTTTCATGCACACTCTCAAAGAATCTAATATTATTGGATGCTTTGACTGTAGGAAATATGAAATAATTGATTAAACAAACAAGTCAGGAAAAAGAGAGAAGCAGGGATAGACTGAAGTGAAATGACTGGAAAGCTTCGACGACATGGATCAAAGGTTAAATCCTACAACTAAATTAGATCAGAACCCACAAACTTCACTTTTGATGAAGCAAAGGAATTAATCGTGCGACTTGAAGTCTGCTTACATTATTGTTGCTTCAGATAAGCTAACATTACCATTTTTGGTAAGTTTGTCACACAACCTGGCCTTGTTCGGTAACGTTAGCCAAATTAATACCACGCGCAGATGAGCTAACGTTATAGCCAAAGGTTTGGGGCAAACGATTTTAGTCTGTGAATTTTCCAGTCAGCTATTATGGTTTTGCTTTCCCATAATGCTCTTCAGATGGTGTCCACAGCAGCGTGGATCATGATCACTATCTACAATACAGAAACTAGTGAAGAGAGCAGCTACTAGAGCATCGTTTTTGAACATCGCACACGGCTGCTCTCATTAAATGCTTTGATGCATTAAAAACACCCACCTGTATTTATAGATCACATCTCATGTAAACAAATCGGTAACAATTAATCCGAATCTGAATGAAGAAGTTTACGTGTGACCGCTGCTAGGGTGAAGAAAAAAAACACACTGAAGATGAAAACCTGGAGGAAGGAGGCCTGTGTTTGAAATGGCCCCTGTGTTTGGACGGTTGGTTTGCAGTGTCCTTCTCACCGTTGTGTGGACTACACACCATTTACTATGCTTTATTTACACTTCATTTACAGGTCAGTGTGAAAGTAAAACACACCGCCTCACAGGATTTGAGGAGGTAGAAAGGTGGAAGGGCTTCCAAATAGGTCCCAAAAATAAAAATAATAATAATTCAGATCATGGAACGTGTAAATCTTTCAATTACAGTGTGCTCCCGTTCACAAAACAAGAACAACCCATTAAAAATGACCACGCATGTAAAACACATTTGAGTCATGGTTGTTTATATCTAGATTACTGTGTGACGCTGCTGAAGTGTTAAGCCTCCCTCTGAAGATTCATCTCATCTAGAAACCTCACAGAAAAGTCACTAATGCAGGGAGACAGCAAAAAGGAAACTATCTCTAAATCTTGTCCATTCTGGCAGACAGTTTTTGCACTGAAAGACCAGTTTTCACAGGAATTAGTGACTGTTTTAAGAAGATGCCTGGACAGGACACAGTCCAGATGTTGAGGAATAATATCCTCTAAACTCTCGTTGTTAGTTTATGAGTTTATGATAGTTTGTTAAATTAAATAAAATCGCCCTGACCTTGAAAGAACAAACTATTTAATAAAAACACTGTATATCACATGAAACAAGAATCGCACTGGCAATGAGAAACAAGTAAACTTCCAAGCAAAATACATCATGCTGAATATTAACAACAAAGAACAATAAGCATATCTTTAGAGGGGAATATTTGTTGAAAGCCAAAAATCTAATTTTCGGTTTGAATTATTACTGTAATTACTGAGCTTTAATAGTTTATGTTGGCTTTAAATCTCATGACTCTGGATTTGTTCCATTCCTTTATTTCATTTCCTTGTGGTTTATGTTGACTAGATCATTCTGCCAATATTGGGCTTTATGTGAATTTTCTGCTACATCTGTGAGCAGTTTCCACTATCATTATCTGCTCCCATTGGATTCTGCTCTCTGAGCGGAGATCTGAGATGAAATTCATGCAATATTTTAAAAGTATGCAGTCTCCAGAGCTTTGGCTAATACAATAGGTTGGCCTTTACACTGAACACAACCAAACACATTATACTGCACTCAATGCAATGTCCTCATCGTCATCATCACCATCATGCGGTATTGGACACAGGATAGCTCATGTTGTTTACATGCAACATACAACCTGTGTCCACTTTTCCCTTTCCCTGGTGTTGAGTCAATGCAGCACCGCAGTGATAAGAGAGGAAGCTGATGAATCCAGGATTATACAGGATAAAATGAGGGAGAAGAGGAAATTCATGGATTCCATTTCAGTGACATCAGCTACTTACCAAAGAAGAAGACACCTGATCCTCTGCTATTATTGACCTTGGAAGTGACCCATTTTTCATGAAGGAGTAAAGACTAGGAAAAAAAAACATATTTATGTATTATTTAGTGTATATTTACAAGAAAAAAAATACAGTTCATGCTCTCATCTATATATATATATATGGTATGTACGGTATAAAGTACTTTTTACGTTTTACGGCTTTTGTTTCAAAAGGATCCAAAACCGAACCCAAATTTTGATTTCCATGTTTCCTTTTAAGAAATGATTTCCACGAAAAGAAGCCACTCTGCAGTCAAGCCATGTGGTGTGTGAAATTCAACATGGTGTGACGCTCCACTTCTTCCCCGATAAAATCTGCTTGTAAACATGTGACAATGCAGTAAAATTAGGCTTCTTTCTATAAAATGGGTGGTGATAAATTACCCACTCTCTCCACCGTGCAGCTCACTGGTGGTTTCTAACCAAAGACCAAAGAGTAATTATTCTCTTTTGGCTTGGTAAGATTTCACATGCAGTAAGAAAGGAAGCCCTACAGGAAACCCACTATCATAAGAAGAGATGAGGCTCATGGTGGGTTTGTTGATCTCATTATTAGTGGCCTGATACATACTCGCTGGTTTCTGCCGTCCCCCCATCCATCCATCAACTTTCTCCTGTTTATCTGGAGTCAGGTCTCAGTGGTCTAAAAAGGGTATTCCAGATGCCCTTCAACCCAGCAACACTCTTCAGCTCACCCTGGGGGATTTCCTGGGTCGTCTCACAGTTGGACGAGCCTGAAAAACCTCCACAGGGAGGCATCTGGATCAAATGCCCAGACCACCAAAGCAGAACGGGTAGCAGTACAGGGTGTAAGGTTTCTGCCAAATCTTTCAGATTTGATCAATTTTGGTTATTTGAATTTGAATTTGGTGATATTTTTGTAACTGGTTTGATGTCAGCAGAGATAACCTGGACATTTCAGTGGACATTTCATAATTTGTGTCCGCAGTCAGGATTTAGCAAAAACTTGATTACGCATATAACAACGAATATTTGGTTACAGTAAAATCCTGTTAAATTATATCCTCACAGTTGCCGGATCCGAGCCCACTAACGCCCCTTTTTATCATACGTTGGAAAAAAAAAAAAAAAAAGGTACCAGAGGAGGACTGCTGTCAAATGTGATGCTGCATTCACACCAAACCTGTTGCGAATCTTTGCCTCTCTCTCTACTCACGCGAATGTAACCAGGAATTATTCACGTTACTCTTGTGAGTGGCGCGGCTCATCCTTCTTTTCCAGGAAAGAAACAGCCAACAATCCTTTCTACGGTTTCAGTCCGTTAGCCAACAGAGTTTCTGCTTTTAATTGCCGTGTAAGTCACGAAGCTCATCATACTATATCATATCCTCCATGTTCTCCGTATGACATACGGAGTTAGAAGTTAGTCTCGCCATTTCTATCGTACTAACTTCTGGATGTGCAAAGTTATAAGAATCTCAACACTAAAGGGCTCTTCCGCTATTTGGGTCATTCACTCAACCAAAGTAAATTCACTGCTACTTGTGTCTCCTCACGTCTTTGCATTGACTTTGTATGAAAACTCCACGGAAAAAAACTTGTGTGTCATTCGGTGTGAACACAGCATCACATGGATGAAGGGGTCTTCAGGATGAATCACGTGATGAGGAATTTCCTGCTTTTAATGTAAGATTGGATGATGTGATGCTAATGTTAGCAATTGGGCTACTTTTACTACACAATACTGCTTCACTTATCAACATTATTCGTTGAAAGCCAAATTAATACCAGTCGGATAAATGAGCTAGTGTTAAAGTTTGAGGTAGCCTTAAAATATTTTACATATGTTTTTAGACTACCAAAGATCAAATCAGCAATTATGGTTTTAACATTTTCTGTTGTCCCCACAACACTCTTCAGACAAGCAAGCTGGCCTGTATGCCGGCGAACACAATAGCTCTCGACAGAAAATAATGAAGGAGCGCTTGCCAGACCATCTGAAATCAATAGAGAGAAGTTCCGATTATATGTGCTACGCATTCAAATACCCAACGGTATTAGATCATATCCGATGTAAGTTGTTGACCCGTTAACCTGGTCCATTACTCTTGAAAAGCCCGATTAACTTAGTTTAGAGGATTAATCTATCCATAAAAAATGATCGGATTATGTAATATAGTAGACAATTCTTATCGCTACTTTAACGGTAACCAATAATCGAAGATTTCGCCCGTATTAAAATTAAAGTATTTTCAAGAGTTGTAAATTCTGTTTTTATCAATAAACCAGGAACATGTCATTGTAGATTGAAAACTGCGGTCAAGCACAGAATTTTCACAGGGGCCACAGGGGCCCTCCTGAAAGGGAAAGGTTTTTTTTCCACAATAGAAGCAGGAGGATTTGCACTCATAAACATGTAGGTGTGAGAATGGAATGGCATTTCAGAATGTGTACATGAACGCACCAAAATCACATGTCTGAGTGTCACTCAATGTCAAGTATGCCAGTGTTTATTATCTCGCCCGATCTTAGATAAGGCTGAGAGGAGGTGAATGGAGTACAGAGAGAGAAGGACCATATGGGTTTGAGACAGAGAGGCCCCTCATTGAGTCTGTGGCTGCAGAAGCATCTCGACTGATACATTCTGACAACAGTTGTTGCTTAAACGGAGTCGGGTTGTGAGCTGGAGATGCTCTGTGAACGTCCTGAAGGTTATAGCCTGCCTTATATAATATAAGTCCCCCTTTTGTTGCCGAAACAGCTTTACAATCCAGAGTGTCTAACATATTTCTATCAGATCTCAGATTATTAAATACCTGAAAAGTCGGTTAGTTATGGAATCGTCATTGTCGCCGCGGATCCTTCATGTTAACACGATCACTCGCAAACTATTTAAATCAGATTAAAAAAAAAAAGATAAATGATTTAATACAACTGATTATGTATGATAATTAGACTATTTGAATGTCTTTGACACTCACTCTTCGGCAAGATGGATGTCGAAGGGTCTCTGCCCTGAGCAGGGACATAGAATATCCCCCCTTTGGAGTCTAAATACTGGTGGTGGTGGCTTATAATTCTGCTGAGGCTGATGAATGAGGTTGATTGGCCTTCAAGGACTAAGCTGAGTTGGGGAGTTGGACGCCACGTTAAAGCTTCAAGCAAGGACTACATGAAGATGGAGACTGACATATTTGAAGTCAGCAGCTGATGGTAATTGGCTAAGGCTGCAGGTGTGACGCAGTGATTGGATGGATTAGGCTACCCGATTGAGCGCGGCTATCATTGATCCAACAGGTAAAAGCAAAAGGTGAGGATAATAGTGGTATGAGCAGTACTGTGGCACCAGAGTGTGAGAAGATAGTCTTTATGACAGAGCTTCCAATAAATCTCCATTTCATGGATCATTTTCAAATGTTATATGGAAAAAGATCTTACTGCAAGGAAGAACTGGATTCATTTTGGGAAAGGTCCGTTTTAAATTTCTAACACTAGAATAGGACATTTTCGGGCCATTTTTTCTCAACCGTTAGTCTGATTAGGCTAAATTTGGTCCACATGAATTGACTCGGATCTATCTTGTACATATCATATTCTGCTCTAATAGATCCTATTTACTCCGGGGAGATTTCTTTCTTTTTACAAAAAACACCGTAGTCCTTCTGTAGTAACTTCTTAACGGTTCATATTAAATCATGAATCAAACATCATACTTTACTCACATTGGGGAGCTTTGGCTTTTACAAAAACATTTTTTTTCTGAAATTACTTTGAGTAATATACATAGAGGTTATTTGTGATTCTGACTTATTCAGATCAGTGTATGATTTTCACTGATACGATCTGCCGATCTGCTGTCAGTGATTGTCAGTCTGTTATTATAATGTCATAGCACTGGGAATGATGGAATGAGGTTCTGTGAACCTAGCCTGGCTCATGCTGCTACACCAAAATCTAGGCTTCGCCACCTGGCTAAAATCACCCTTTAACCTCTGTTGGTGTTTGTCCACCAATTGTACAAATAGTCCATTTGCTTATTGACATTGTTACAGGATATTCCGAAGCGTGTCTGCGTCCCACACAGGAAAAGCAGCTACACATTTTTAAAGCTTAAAACAGAAGCAGGTAAGTGTCAGCCTGCTTTAAAAGCATGATTAGATCTAAACTACCAGTATTCGTGATCTACACATTACCCTGTTGTTATAGTACAGCCGCACTAACCTTAAGCTCAAATCCGTGCACCGATGGCCGTCTGCTTATAATCAGTGCTACTTAAGACTTTATACGAAGAGACTGCTCCTTGTCAATTAAGGTAATAATCAGAGGTGTAGCTGGTGTGTCTTTGCCAGGTTTGGCACGTCAGCGCTGAGTTTAACCATCCAGACTATCTGTACAGTATATTTCCCTTAGTGATGTTGAATTGCACAGTTTTACAAATGGTCACATAACTACTGGTGCTTGGTCCGCACAGAGACGACTGGATTAGACTTTGAGAACCTGTCTGTCCATCTCTCTCTCGCTCTCTGTCTCTCTCCATGACCTGTCTCTCTCTCGCTCTCTCTTAACAGACTGTTTTGATATTTATTAACATTTTACATGGAAGGTTGTGCATTTAATTCTCCTTTTCTCTACAACTATCCAAATTCATTAATTACCTCCTGCAACTATGTCGTTTTTTTTACCTTCGTTGGTTTGTTTGTTTGTTTGTTAGCAAGATTACGCAAAAAGTAATGGATGGATTTACATGAAATTTTACCAAGGAGTAGGTTTTGGCATATCCTACCGTTGATTTACGTGACATTATGTCTTCACAACGCAATGTCACAATAATATCTTTCTTAACCATCGCAATTTAGAATTGCATTATAACATTGCTTTTGAGGTTTTTTTTTTTGCAATAACTCATAGATTAACCATTAGAGGAACTGACAGGGCAAGAGTAAGAGGAGAGATGAACGTCTCCATAGAACATGAGAGATACTGAGAGAACTTTTAGGAGTTTGTTGGAGAGATGGGCTGGCAATTATTCCTAAATTCATGGACGACTGTGCGTGAAAGTATTCAAAATAAATTGATTGATGTAATCGATTCTGATCACGATAATTTCTACCTTGGGTACTTCTGTGCCTTGGTGCAGGTTTGCTTTCTAGTTTCTTCTTCGAACACATCCCACAGCTGAAAACATAACAGAAGAGTAGGAATCATCGTGAAAAGATTTTCAGCTTGATTAGTAATGATACAAATGTAGTTTAGCAAACATCAACACAAACCCAGGATACTCCATCTAAAGGTTTTCAGGTACCCACATTTTTTTGCGACTTGACATTTTGGATTTCTGAATTTTCTCTCCAATAAGAACGACTATAACAAATGGAATGTAATACATGTGTGGCCCCTCGACCTACAGGTTAACTTGAATCACTGCGTATTGACATAGTTCATCTAATAGTTCTTTTAAATGATCAGAATAATATGTATATTCTACAGGGCCTGGACTGTGACAGCGCTGGCTGCATGCAGTCAGTATGATTTATGGGTCAGTCATATAAAAAATTGACTGCTTCCAACCAGCTCAGCATCCACCCTTTGCCAAATGTGGTTGGTGCAACGCAAAATTACTTTGGATTTGTAATCAAACACACACACAAAAACACACACATACACACCAATTCATTCTCCTTCCAGTGGGTACGATCTGAATGCACTCCACATCTGGTTTACATCATAGCCAGACCACCAACACCCACCCCAGATCTATCAAGATACACACACACACACACACACAAACACACACTGCATATCTCACTCATTTTTAATACCACATCATGCACAACTCTGAAACTTTCAAAAAACAGAAGCTTAGTATTTTACATCATCCTCCAGCAGGCAAACTGACTTCACAGAAATCCTCGGTGCAGAAATGCCGCTACATACAGAACACTGACGTGCCTTTAGAATACATCAGCATATATAAGTGCTGACACACATGTTAACAATGTCTGCATGGAAGCCTGCATGCAAACACTTTGTACTTTAATTGCCAGCTTTGTGTTTTGTTGTAAATGTTGCAGTCCTGGTCGGGGTCAGTGGTCTGCAGAAACTATGAGGTGTGTTGAGATGAACATGCTTTCACAATGAGCCCCTTATTTCCTCAGCAATGTGTTCTCTGTTGCAAAGCAATTAAAGAGCAGGACTGTTTTTTTGTTTCTTTCTCTGTGATGCAATCCTCCAGGTTTGCCCAGCTGAAGGCATACCGGCAAGCACAAAAACAGGCAGACAGGCAGACAGACATGCACATGCGTGCAGAGGGAGACCTGAACACATGTGGACTCATGGCAGCAGAGCACTGTGCTTTATTGCAGCACATGGCGTGCCCTGTACGAGGCTGAATAAGGCTCCCACTTCACCAAACCTGCAGCGATGATAAATCCAGATGAATGAAAGAAACGGTACCATGACGTTTTGTCAGTAATGCGTTTTATAGATTTACTTAAGTGTGTTTATTTTTTATTCATGCAACAGCATTTATTAAGGCAAACGTGGAGTAGTTCATATTAATGACATGAACTTCCACCTGCTCGTCCTCTTTAGAGATGAAAAAAAAAAAGTCCTTCTGTTGGACCAATGAAAATCCTGAAATCTCAGGACCGGCCTAAGGGATTTCTTAAATTCAATTTGGCATCCACTCGGACTCAGTTGAAGCAATTCGTATCTGATTTAATCAGATGTCAAGGTCACCATGACCTCACAAAAAACATTAATCAACTATTTAAATGCTAATAAGACTATATTTCAAAGACATGTCTGTCTAATAGCATAAACTGACGACATTTTATATTGAAAGGGTCAAAGGTCAGTAGGAAGGAAGATGAAGATCTTTTCATCTTCATCTTCTTCTTCTGAAGATGAAGAAGATGAAAATGAAAAGATACAACTAAAAGGATGTCAACTGTTATTAAAACCCAGAAGATGAAGAAGAATTTGGTCATCATGGGATAGTAAACCGTAAAAAAGACGATGAGGAAGAACTGTTGACTAAATTCTACTATACGGATTTCAACTGCCGTAAAACCCCAAACAAGATTTTTTTCTCATGGATTCAATGTAGTTGCGTATGTGCCGCAATATGTCCTTCCACAATTATCATTGACATCCAAAATAGACTCAGTAACTGAAAACACATATTGCAGAACTAAAAACAATTACTCATGGCCACTTATATTATTATATATATTTGATCTTGCACTTTTGAACAGGGCTGAACAAACCATCACATATATATTGCACGATGTAAAGACCTGCAACATGTTGAACACAGTCTCTGTCATATTAATAATTTTTTAGGATTTAATGGAGGAGGAGCTTATAAATGAGTTCTTAGATTTTTGTAATCTACTGTATATTGACTGCCAGAGGGTATAAACCAGTAGAGGATTTGGGAAAGTTCATCAGCATCTTCTGTGCTTGAGGGACTACGGATTTGTCATAGATTAAAGGTTAAAGGTACTGGTGTTCCTTCTACCTATGGCTTTCATAGCTGTGTCACATGTTGTGCATATTAATGGCTGACATGAGTTTAATACTCATGTGCTTGAGTTTCTGCATTCGCATGGGAGCAAAGATGGTGGAATCGTAGCAACACAGATGCACAACAAATGTGCAATTATAATGGACCATGTGTAATGCAAATGTCAGATCTATCGGAATTTTTCAAGTTAAACAAAAAATCAGGTATTATGTATATATAACTCAGTAACGAGGGAATCATTGATGGAACCATCAGCAGTCAGCTACAGTAAATGTGAGAATTATTCATTTAAGATGCCTGAACTGAAAGCGTGTCGCGGCCGTGGGAGTTCATTCAGCTGATGTGAACATGTTTCTGTATTCCCAGTAAGACCAGTAAAGCCGCATTTTGCTTTGTGCAGCATTTCTTGTCATTTCTGCTTTGCCCTGTATTTTGTTTTCCTGCTCTACATGCAAAATGAAAAGACTGAAATGTGTGTCTACAAATAATATTTCTTATTATAATGAGTTCTGCAAATATACTAACTGTTTCCACCTTAAAGATGTATTAGCTAAGCTAGTTCCTTTTCCCTGTGGGTAAAAGGTTTTCCAGTGCTCTGCAACATACAACCAGGACAACAAGATGAAGGCAGAACAATAACAGTCTCAGACAGCAGTATAAATGCATGAGTCTCTAAGTGTAGGCGCAGAGCCAACTAAAATATTACACATACACTTGTAACCTCAGTACATTAGAAAATAGTGGAAAAGGAAGGTAAAGTAGGATACAGTGACCTGACTGGTTACCCGCTGGGCAGAGTTTAGAAAAAGTAAAGTAAGTTTCCAAAAATATTCAAAGATTTAACCATTTGTGGTATAAATGACTGTTTTGACCTGATGATGCTTGCCAGAACCAGCGCCAAGAGGCTAGCAGATCAAAGGCTGGGAAGAGATGCCTGGGCACTGATGGATTCATGGGTACACTTTCAGCAAAATATTAATACTTGGGTCAATATAATTCAACAACAAAAGGTTAAATGTTGGGTTTATAACATTTAAGTCATATTTGAGTATGAGGCTAAATATTATTGGGTCTAAGTCTGCCTGTATCCACGGCTCAGACTGGTATGTACTGGACATGTTTTTCTGAGAGAGACTTCCACACCAGCCTGTGTCTTATGATAACACTGCAGGGTGAGTGGACGGGCATATCCTTCTCCATGTGTGAAAGACTCGGTCTTCACCCTTTGTGTCACTCTCTCCGAAAGCTCTTGAGCAGCAACATAGACACACTATGAAGAGGGATTATTAGTCTTTGGAGAGACTTGAAGCAGGGGTTCATAGTATTTGGTCCACACAGGGTCAGTGGGTTCAGGATTTTTGCTGTTTAACTGTGTGATTAGGTGGAATAAATCTTCACTGTAACTTTTTCCCTTCCTTATTTTCATAGTTTTTTTTTTTTTTTTTAATGAGAATTGTTGTAAAAACCAGCAATGCTTCTCCCTACCACACCATTAAGAAAGAAATCAGCTGAATAAATAGGCCTGGGTTGTTTTTGCCTGATTACCTCTTACCTTTCTCTTACCTATGGTGGAGGCTACACAATAGCAGCCTTGTGCTCTTGTGTTTGCACTTCTTCCTGTGACAATGAGCCAATTCCTCTTGTAAATGTGTTTGGTGTGTGTGGATATGTAGGTGTTTGTGTTTGCCCTCATTTATGTGAGTCGAAGTGTGTGGGTATGTGTGTGTTTTTCCCACGTAGACTGGTCTGTTGTTAATAGTTCACATGATGTCAATGCTTGAGAGGGTCATAAACTCCCAATACTAAAGCCATCATTGCCTTTCCTCACCCGTATCCTCCAATATCGCTCATTTCTGTGTCAAAACTTGTTGGCTCTTATTCTTCAATTCCGTCTCCTCCTCCATCCATCTCCTCCAGTGGTGTAGCACCAACAGTAATCTTGCTCTATACATATCGCAAACTGCCTAACAACTCCTTCCAAATTCAAACCAATCAGTATTTTCCAATCACAGTTTGACTCCCCTTTTAATCTTATTCTAGTGTGTTCAGTTGGTTCTGATGTCGCCATCCTGTAAAACATTCAGACATCAAAAATCACGCTTTACAACTCAGAACGGGTATATCCATGAAAAGCCCCCAATATCCTGCCTTGTACAAGAAATCCCTCTGATTGAACTCCTGAAAAGTTGTTTTTTGTACATGAAAGGTCCCCCTCGTGAGTAAAATATGATGTTCACACGCTAGGAATCCTTGAATCAATTCATATGAACAAAGTTTTTACTACATTCTCGTTTAGGAAGTTACGTCCTGAGAACAGTGTTTTTTTATATATATATATCTATATATCTATATCTATATAGATATATAGATATATAATTTCTTTGCATGTATGCGGCACAAAAATGTGCCAAATCTAGACTAGAGTTGAGAAATGATGGTCCAAACGTTATTGAAGATAAAGCTCCCCCTAATGTCAGACAGATAAAACTGACTTTTCCCAAAATCCCTCCAGTTCTACTTCACACTTACGGAGGTATACAAATGAACAGTTTTTGAGTCATCAGGCTTAAACAAAGGATCTTTGGCGAACGTAGACGCGGTGGTGATGCATATCCCTGACTATTCAGGGATAATAATGAGGCCAGGCACTAGGCTTGAAAGAAGCTTTCACTTTACTGCATCATCAAAGACTGGAGCCAACTCGCATCTCCTGGCTCCATCTGTGAACTGGGTGTAAGTCAAAACCAGCAAAACTCCAAACACCCTACTACTAACGTTCAGTCTCCAAAAACATAGAGAGGAGATGGTTAATGGGCTGTCAGGAAGAGAAGGAAGGAAACACGTTCGGAAATTGAAAACAGAAATGCTTGATTGGCAGATACTGAAAAAGATCTAACTGAATTGGGACTTACAAAAATCTCAGTGTCATAAAAATAAAGATTACATTACGCTACATTTATTTAGTCGATGCTTTAATCGAAAATGATTCTCGATAAATGCATGTGGGCGCAGGTCAAAACAAGTAGGAGTTGCGAGTACATCCATTGTTTTCTTTATTATGCATGAGCCAAGAGGCGTTCTGAAATCTATGTTTTCAGTCTGTAGTGGAAGATATGAGCAGCTTCTGCTCCCCTGATGTCTGATGGGTAGCCTGCAATGGACATGTGTCCATTCAGCACCGCTTCCCTGCCTGCGTGGCAAATGTTTGATTTATTTTCACCACTGACGGAGAAGAAAACAGGAGAAAAGAGGAGTGTTGGGAAGGGAGCTGCATGCCAAGAAGGAAGATTTACCGTGCTCTGATAGACGGCAATGAATTCCTTTTTCACCCTGATGAAATTAGCATCGCTGCTTTGCACACTCTTTTGGACTTTCTCAACAAGCAACACACTCTCAGAACACACATACAAATATTTGCTGGCATTTGTTCTAACAGACCATACAGCAGCCCTCTTACTGACATTTATGAGCTCAGTAAATGATTTTCACATTCACAGAGCAAAAGGGGATGAGGAGAAGTCATCTCTCTGTAGACTCCTCATCAAATAGGCTTAGTGTAAAATGAGTGCTATAACTAGCACACTTCATCACCTATCTATAATTCAGCTCACATGAAAAAAAAACCTCTCAACTGAGTTCATTTAGAGTAAGCTTTATATTAAAACGGCCATATCCATGCCTCTCAGCTAGTGCCTTGCTTTGTTCCTCTCTAATTTCCTGTGAGTGGAGCAAGGCAAACATTTAGTAAACCAGGGCTCATCTGGGCCGCATTCTTAAGCCGGAGATGCCAAGAGTTGGCCTGCATACCAGGAGGAGTGGAGGCAGGATGGAGGAGACAAGGCAGAAGCTTCAAAGGCTCCTCATCAGCCTGATGTTTTTTGCTGTGAACGTGAAAGGATACTTTATGCTCCCTTGTTATTTCTCTGGGCACTAGGGTTATATTAAAGCGAGGCGCCTGGTAAACTGGGAAATGAGGAGCAGAAATGAAATGCTCACTTGTCAGCTGTGACAACTGTTGTACTGACTTTGAAATGGATAGTGACATAGATGGATAGCAGATGCATTTTCTTCCATATGGGATAAATGATCCACCGTTGACCTTATTTCTGTCAGACACCTTATCGTGTCATAGCAGGAAAAGGACAGAATAACCGATTAGTTTAGTTGTTAGTTAAAATTAGTCAATGGAGCTTAGATGAAAATCTGACAATCCTTTCAAAATCTGAGTCAGTCAAAATCATTTCAATTGGATTGTATCCCTGAGAAGTCCGGGAAAGGACTCGCCCTCGCTGCCGTCGCACATCATTCGTGTTAGCTTGATAACGCAAACTATTTCATTATTTCAAATTGTATACCCACATAGACATTAGTGCGAGGAAGAACTGGACAGATTTTGTGAAAGGTCAGTTGTATATTTGTGACGCTAGGGGGAGCTTTACGTCCAAAACTTTTAAGGCAATAATGAGTCAACTCCGGATTTGGTCCATATGAATCTACTCAAGAAGATCTATCTGGCAAATATATAAAAATCATATTACTCCCATAGTTCATATTTTATTCACTAGATGGAGCTTTTTAATGAAAAAAAACCCTGTATTCTGGACAAATCTTCCTAATCATTGCTCCGATGCAATCCAGATTTGGGGCATATGAATAAACTGATCTGTTTTTCGTATATATATATATA